>PVHP010012100.1:0-43738 GCA_004024765.1 Zapus hudsonius
TTAGAGAGACCTGCATTGACCTTCATTAGTGAGACCTGCATTGGCCTTCCTTAGGATCCTCATCACCCAACACACCACAATGTCAATTACATGTTTCAGAGGGGAATGACGATATTCAAACCATGGTGGAGATATTGTCTTCCTACAGTCGACCCATAGGAGACATGCTTTAATCTAAGTCTATAGGCTGTTTTCATTATATCTGCAGGAAAAGTCCTATTGGGACATTACAAAAAATGCTCTCTTCTTCTGAACAAATAGCAATTCTGTGTGACAGAATCCATTTCACATGAGGGAGTGGGCAGGAAGGTAGATGAGATCTTTCAGGTTACCCTCAAGTCTCCTCCGGGCCCCTCAACAAAATTGTATGTGAATAAAATATTTTCCTATTTCTAACATTGGAATTTCTAGATAAATTTGTTCACAAACCTAGGATTCTGGGTTCACATAAAATCTTATGAAATAAGTTGATGAGTACATAGACATGGCACTGCCAAGAGCTCTACCTGTGTTTACTTGGCAAGGGAAAAGTAGCTCCTGGGGAGTTGGAGACAACTCTGGGCTATAAAAGCTGGTCATTTTGTGGAAGACATTTATCAAGATTTCAGGTGGGAATGAGAAACAAGGATCCTTCCTCCCCCCAGCTTCAAGGAGCAGTCTTTCCTTCCACCGTTTGAAAAAAAAAAAAAGTGAGAAGGCAGCTGGCGCTCCCTTCTGTAGGTACAGACAGAATCTCAGGCATGGGAGAGTCTGTATGTGCAGGATATCTGGCCTGACTCCTGTCAAGTGACCCCAGGGTGAGGAACCAGGGTCTGAAAATCACGTGGTCCTTAGGTGCTTTATAGAGCAATAATGATCATCTGGCTCAAACCCAGATTATCAAACGTGCCCATTCAGGATAAAATTACAAAGGTGAATATTTGAAAACCAGTGGAAACTCAAGGTGAAGAAAATGAGCCTGCAATAATTCTCTTTTGTGTTGCTTACAGCCAGTAAAGGAGGTATTGGAGGAAGATAACAGGGGAAATTCTCACTTCATCTAGTTTTGGTGTTATTTTATTTGCTGAGTGTAGAGTTGGAGTTCGTTAGATCAGAGTTTCTCAATACCAACGCAATGAAAGTTTGGACTGTATGATTATTGTTTTAACATTTTTATTGAGAATGTTAATATATGAACAGACTCTCGTTTGATTTCATTCCCATCCTAATAGCCTATTTTGTCCTCTCTCCCACCCCTATTCCACTGAGCACCCTACTCGTTCCAAGTGGTCCTTCCTCTCTGTTGATGTCTTATTCTTTTTGTCCTCCTTCCTCTATGTTATGGACAATAAATATATATTTTAAAAAAAAAAATGTAGACCAGCTCAGAATTATGCAGATCTTCTGAGGGTTCCAAAACCCACTGTGAAGTCATTTCATGTCTGGAAGTCAGTGTCCCAAAGTACTTCTTCCCACCCCTTGGCTCTTAATTCCTTCTGCTCCTCTTCCACGATGTGCCCTGAGCCTTGGAGGGAGAGACAGAGATATCTCACTTAGTGTTGAACTCTCTGTAGCCTCTCATCTTCAGCGTGTAGAGTTGTGGGCTCCTCAGTGTCTCCACCATGTCCATGGAGAAGCTTCTCCGGCTAGCAGTGAGAGCAGCATTTGTGTTCTTTCCACCACCTCCTCTGCAGTGCTCCTGAGCCCTGGCGAGTGTATAAGGGATGACTTGTCTAGTCCTAAGCCCTGAGCTTTCTCTTCTTCTCATCTCCACAGTATTCACCACCATCTGTGAAAAGAAGCTTCTCAAACTAAGAGTGACAGAACTCTTAATCAATGGCCAAAATACATAACTTAGACAACAGTCTGATGGGCTCTACTTATGCATTTAGCTCAAGAAACAGTGGTATTTTCCCTATGTGGTCTATGTCCATCTAAGACATAATCTTTTGACTCAGTTTTCAATACCAGGCATGAATTCCCTCCCATGGAGTGGACCTCAAATTCCATTGGAGAGTAGTTGGTTACCCCCATAACTTATGTGCTAACCCTTGGGCACATCTTGCCTGGCTGTTTGATAGTGTAGTTTGCAGAAGCCACTGCTTATGAAGACTGTTGATGCCTTTCTCTCTCTCAGCAGCCTACATAACACTTCCCAGCACTATGGCAGCTAGCCAGCAGGGAGGTGGCTTCCATGGGCTGGATAATTCTTTACTGAGGGAAAACTGTGTGCTAATTATGAATGATGCTATAAGAAGCATAGGATATAAAAACATACTTTTCAAAAAAATTAAAAATAGAACTACCATATGATCAGACCATCTCACGACTCAGCATCCAAAGCAAATAAAATCAGTATGTCAGAAAACCACTATTTGCCATGTACACATGACATCTCACATGTGTGGGTCACAGATGAAAGTGGGGAGCTGGCCTTGTTCACAGGTGAGGGAGCTTAGCCTTGTGCACAGGTGAATCAAAACAATACTTGTTTGTTGAAGAGCTTCCTGGATACTTTATAAAAGTAACCAGGGAGCCAGGAAGATAGCTCAGTCAGTAACATGCTTGTCTCGATAGCAAGGACCTGAGTTATTTCTCCAGCACCCAGGTATTAAAACAAGGACATGGTGGTGTGTTTGTAACCCCAGTGCTGAGTAGGTAGAGGCAGGAGCTGAATTGGTGAGCTCCAAGCCAACGAGAGATCCTGTCTCAAAAAAATAAAGGTGGATATCACCTAAGGAACAGCACCTAAGGTTGTCTTCTGGCTCAACATGCATACACGCGCACACACACACACACACACACACACACACACACACACACACACACAAAATTTGCAGCTGCAAAAATCCACTTCAATGCTAGTGTCACAATAGAAGGCAAAAGTGACCATTGCCTTTCTTGTGATCAGCATGTGAGAACAGGTAGAAAGACAGGCAGGATGGATAAAGGATGAAGAATGTGCCAGATGTGCCAGAGAATCACTTAACACAAAATTTCACTGAGCATGAGCACTACTGACAATGAAAATATGTAGAAAATGAGCATATTAACTAGATTCAAGTGCCACAAAAACATAAGGTGCCTGCAAGGATGCATGAACACCAGGGAGGGGAATTCCTGGCCGTCACATTATGGTGTATCTTCCCCGACAGGAATCATATTTAAAAAAAGATATAAAGGCCTGCAGCAGATCTCCTCTGCTCAGCAACCCTGCAGCTGTTCAGAAAGGACCTGGAGAGCCTCAAGATG
This sequence comes from Zapus hudsonius, assembly GCA_004024765.1. NCBI lineage: Eukaryota > Metazoa > Chordata > Mammalia > Rodentia > Dipodidae > Zapus > Zapus hudsonius. Next base: position 3,232 of record PVHP010012100.1, read on the forward strand.
TGACAGCTCCCTCTGGATTGGAAAAGCCAAAGAGAGGAGAGTGGAATATGGGATGGCTTTCCATTTTTCCATAAAGCCAGGAGATTCCAAAGGTATCTAGGCCAGAGACACATAAGATCTACCCTCCCCTTCTCCATCATTTAAATATGGTGTCTGAGAAGCCAGCACTGATTAGCTACTCAGTGTGCTAGTTTGAAGGGGTGTCTCCCAATGGATGCAAGAGTTTATTAAAGCTTTTTTCTCCAGCTGCCTGGTGGAAGCGTGTGTCACCTTGGCCAGGCCTGAGGATCCAGCCCTAAGGTGTTTCCTGGATGGGTCTGAAATTCCAGCTATACATATGCAAAGAACAGTATGAGCTCAAGCTGGAGTTCCTGCTATTTGCAAGTTGCAGTGTGCTTTTGTTTGCTTTTGGAGTTGCTTAATGAGATTCTCTCTCTGCTTGGACCTGTGAAAGGGGGACAGCCTCTTCCTCTATCATGGAACTTCCCCTGGATCTATAACTTCAATAAATACTTTCCTCCCAAAGCTTTGCCTGGTTTTGAGATTCATCCCAGCAGTGTGTGGCTGACTATGACACTCAGAGAAGGTTGGAGATGGAGAAGAAAATCTAGTCACTTTGAAAACCCTGGATTGAAATTCCAGAGTGCAAACACTGAGACCTCTAATATCCATCTCTCTTTCCATTCTTCAGCAGGGCCCAGGTCCCTAGTGCCAACCATGTGCTTGGGTCACAGCTTTCTTTTCAAGGAGACTCATCTAGGGCTTCCCACTGCTGCAAGTATGGTAAGCCTTTCCCTCCATTCCCTTTAACCAATCATTCCTGGAATGACAGGATTCTTTCCTGATGTCATTAGAAGTATCTTTCCTCTTTCTCTCTGGTAGTCTCCCAACCCAAGTCCTTAGCCACTATTTGACTAGGCCCATAATTCTTTCTTCATCACATAATTTAATTACGAGGCCCATCACTCAGGGAATGCCATCATATCTGGCTGAAGGTTACACAGAGGAAATATGGGAGATACACTCATCCCAGCCAGGAAAGAGAGCATGACCCACATCATGAACTCTGTGCCCTTGTCAACAGGAAGTAGCCTTGGCTTCCTTTCTTACAAGCACTAAGCTGGGACTTGGATACTCTTTATAGGTAAGTTCCATCCCACGAGTGGCTATTCGACCCATGCACAAGTTAAAGTGTTCCTTCTCACTCCTGCCCTCATTATCACCTTCCACAGGACCATGGATGAAGACTGGGTCTGGTTTGCCATCCTCCATGACCCCTCACTGAGTAGGTGAGCAGCAGTTGGTGGTGACTTGTCTTACCTCCCACTGCATAGTATGTTTGTACCATTCTTTACTTCATTACTTTAAAATAAAACACACCCATGGCTCTTCCACCTCAGCATCATGAGCTCTAAAGGTCTTCAAAGACCTCAACCCCTTCATGTCACAGATAATGGTTGTGGAGACAAGTACTCTGAGTGGCTTGCCTCATGTAGATGTGACTGAGAGAGGAATTTGATCAGACATGAATCTTTTAATTTACCAGACACTCTGCTTGCTTCATGGGAGGCCAACAGTCCCAGGGGAGGATCCTCGGCTAGCCAGGCCATTTGTGGCTACATTGTGATTGATGAGAGAGAGAGATCACATCACTCAGAGATGTCAGAGATGAGCACAAGATAGAAGAGGTCACACTGACAGGCTCCTATTGTAACAGAGGAGTCGTAACAGTGGGGTGAATACCTGAAGTTTCACTCACTGTACTTTTCTCCAGAGTTCGTATCTCAGCATGTCAAAGAATTGAACAAATTTAGCTAGAAAGCATTTTCTTCATCACACACATTTATTTCAGATCGGGGTAAATTCAGAGGATTTGGGAGTGGGATTAGGGAAAGTAGCCCATAATTAAGGGAAATGAGAGGTTACAGAGGTCCCCAGCCAATAGTGTGGAGAGAGCATGTGGGAGAGGTTTTAGCAAAATCTGTGCTGCCCAGCTAAAAGCAAAAAAGAAAGATATCAGAGGGATCCCATCATGAGGAGAAAGGTTCATGTGGGAAAGAAACCCCAGCCCCTCACCACAGCCATTAGGTTGTGGTGGGGGGAACCTTACCTAAGGTCCTTCTGCTAGCCTGCCATGTCAGGGAAAGGGCTGGATTTGCTGATCCAGTAATTTATATGACCTGGGCCAAGTAAGTCAGAGAGACAACTGGTTGGTCCATACCTGACCAATCAGTTTCAGGATTAGGTTTGAACTCTAGAGACACCTCCCACTCAAGGGGAGAGGGTCAGGCATGGCATCTATGGAACTTGCCTGAAAGAGTTAGCTGTCGCTCAACCAGTGCCCTGTGCCTGTCCTTGCTCTTCTCCTCCGAAGCACTGGCTTTTCTGCCAGGCCAGCTCAAGACCCCTTCACTGCCCGCTCTGTCCCACCTGTAACTTCAGAGCTCTTCACTGAGTACCCTTCCTCCTCCTTCCCTCTTCCTTCAATTAGTCACACCCTAATGACCACAATCCAGTGATTTTGTTCCCAGGGCTTCCATTGTTTGAGTGCCTATGAAGTCACAGCAGAGGGCATGGTATTATCAAGTGTGTCACTTAATATCCATCCAAACCTTGTGACATGGTGTATTACCTACTTTACTCATTTCTATCACCAAACACCAGGCAAGAAGCAGTTTAGGGAAGGAAAGGGTTTATTTCAGCTCACAGTTCTGGGGGGAACAGTCCATCAAGGGCAAGGCAAGATGCCATAGAAACTCAAGCAGAAGGCCAGCTGGTCACACTGCATCCACAGTCAGGAAGCAGAGAGTAAACAGGAAATGAGGCTGGGCTATAAAACTTCAAAGGCCATCCCCAGTGGCCCACTTCCTCCTAAAGGTTCCACACCCTACCCAAAAGGCACAGCAGCTGAAGAACTTTTACATTCAAACCACAACACATGGAGATCATTTCCACTCATCTCCTGAGGACACTGAGAGAGCTCAACTTGCTCATTGTGGGTTATGCTTAGTCATTTGTCCAGTGTGGTGGGAGCCCAGGTCTTACTCCACATTCCCAGCATCTCAGGGTTCCTTCAATATTCTAGGACATGAATTAAAGGACTGAACTTTCTTAAACCCCAGAGGCCTTGAAAAGCCTGTACCTTCTGGAGCATCCAGCCCTAGATAAGCTTACAAGAAGCCTGGAAGAATAGAAAGTCTGCAACACCCTGCCCCCAAATCAGCACACTGGAGGCCTTGAGAGAACAAAGAACCTTCTGGGGCATTCCATCCTAGATAAGCTCAATGGAATGTCCCACCCTGTCTCATTCTAAGAAAAACCACAAACTGCTGCTAGCTCCATCCTGTCTCCACAAACTTTAAGCTTTGCCCCAGCCCTTGGTAGAAGCAGCACAGCCTCCATCCTGCAGGAAGGCTGCTGCCCCTCCCTGTGCTCAGTAAACAGTCTCTGTCTGTTGAGTTCAAGTCCTATGTATTTTCTTCCCCCACCCACCCACCCACCCCTGCGTTACATTAATGATTTCGGGTATTCTGTCCCTTGGGACCTGTATATACACATACATATGTGCCTCATAATTTATGTTAGGAAAAGAGGGTCCTATCTGTGTATAAAGCTAATGGCACAGTACTTCAGCACACACACACACACACACACACACACACACACACACACACACATACACACACACATCTGCATCTGCATATGTATACAACAAACCCCCACATTTTAGACAGGTGGTGCTTTCAACCTAGGGAACACCCCCAAATAAACAAAACACAGATTCACACCCCATTCCCTTTGTATCTTTCTCCCCTATAGACAGTTTCCATTTTCTCCAGTACTTGACAACTCACATCATTGTCAGGGATGACAAGAAATTAAGGTAGAAATTTCTGCAGCATGCTGGCCTCACATTGTACAGTGTTGAACCATTTTGAAATCGTCCTGGTCATGCCTATTTCTCCTCTCATTTCTGAGTCTCCCTCCCTGATTTGCCGTTTCCAGCATTTTTTTTTTGTCTACCTCTAAGTGGTCCTCTGTGAATCTACACTGGATTTTTCCTGTTCGTTGTATGGTTTCTCAAGAAATTGCAATTTTCTGGGCTCTAATTAAAGTGCCCCATAGGATGCGCAAGTTTTCTTCTGCTTCATGGAATATTGCACAATTTTTTATTGTGGTTTCTTCTCCTCTTTATGGAGGCTGAATTCTCCTCCACTGTGTTCCTCGAAATACCCACTAGAGTCATTCAGGAATGTATGTTTATTGTACCTTCAAAGTTCAGAGCGCAAGCATTGGATCCCCACTCGACTGGACAGCCCCACACTGAGAAGGAGGGAGACTGCAGAGCCAGATTTAGGAATCATTCATTCTAGCTTTTCAAGCACAATGTCTTCTTACTGGTTCCCATTCCCAACTCCTATCTCCCTTCTCTCTCTTCCTCTCAATACCCCTCTTCCCGGAACACAAGTATCCTCTGCTGTTCCTTCCCCCTCTTCCAGATCATCTATATATATTAACTTTTGGTTACATGACTATCTTTATAGGTTTAATTCACATTTGCTCCCTATATTCATACCAACAGTTATTTTAATAAGCTAAGACCTGCATATCAGAGAGAACATGGGGCTTTGGTCTTTCTGTTTGAGTCACTTCATTTAATATGATTCTTTCTAAATCCATCCATTTTCCTAAAAAATTCACAATTTCTTTTCCATATTGCTGAATAGAATTCCATTTCCTGCAAGTCACTCTGTACACCCAGGCTGGCCTTGAACTCTAAGCAACCCTCCTATCTCTACCTCCCAAGTGTTGGAATAAAAGGCATGGGCCACCCACCAAGCCTACCTTGTAGTTTAATTTTTGCAGTTCTTTGTAAAGTCTGATTATTAACACCCTACCTGAAATATAGTTGGCTAGGTTTTCTCCTATTCTGTTCATTTTGAGGTGGTTTCTTTTGTTGTACAGAAACTTTTTAATTACTTGTATTCCCATATGTTGATTGGGGGGGGCTATTTTCTGTGCTATTAGAGACCTGTTAAGAAAGCTCTTGCCTATGCCTTCATCCTGTATAGCATTCCCTACAGGGCAGCAGTAATAAAGAAAGCATGGTGTGGACATATAGACCATTGGGACAGAATAGACAACCCAGAAATAAATGCACACTACTTCAGCCAAATGAGCTAATGAGCCAAAAAAATATTCAATGGGGAAAAACAAGGAACCTTATTTAACAAATGGGGCTGACAAAGTCGATGTCCAGCAGTAGAAGAATGAAATTAGAGCCTCATCGTTCTCCCCATACAAATATCAATTCAAAGTGGATCAAAGACCCCAATTGAAAACCTGAAGCACAGAAAGGGCTAGAAGAAATTAGGGAACTCCAATGTCATTTTCTTTGGGATCTGTTGGCAGAGAGCTGTTTTGTTTGGGGAAGGTTTTGTGTGCTTGGCGTTTTCATATTCCTCGTGCTCCTACATTGAGATTCATATATCTTCTGGATCAATTGTCTCTACCATATTTTTATTGAGAACTTTAATATATGAACTTATTACAAATTGGCCATATTCCCATTAGGCTATATACTCTTTTTTTCTTTATTTTCCATAATTACATATATCGCATGAGCAAATCTTGTGATAGTAGCCCCATTACACTCCAACCTGTCCCCAACCCACTGGGGATCCTCCTCATGGCCATACTGGATCAGTCCATGGGTAGGGGGTTATAAATAGCACAGCAGGTAGCCAGGTTTTCCCCCTCTGTGTGTTGTTGCTGAGGGGGCGGGCGAGTGATGTCTCTGGATATTCTCCCCCACCATGGCTCTTACATTCTTTCCACACCCTCTTCCCCTCAGTTCCCTGAGTCATGGAGGGTGAGTTTTAAGACTGTTTTATTGTTGAGGTCTTAAGTGTTTCTGGATTTCTGCTTTGGGTTGTGTTGGGTATCATTGGTGTCTGTCTCCTTGACCTATTATGGGTTATCTGACTTGCTGTGGTGATAGGTCTCTTGTTTATCATGACACTTTCTCAAAGGCTCCATTTGGGGCCTACATGATAGGCTCAGGTGGTTCATCTCTTGCCAGGATGTCAGCCATCTTTCTGAAGTTTGTAGGTGGAATTGGGTTGTCATAACACCACATCCCTCTCTTCATTTAAATTTTCAAAGTAATATTATTTTGGGCCAGGAAGGTGCTTGACAAGTTTGGCCAGATCCCTAGGAAACATTCCTTAGTCCAACTGCAGCATTACTGGGGGGGGGGGGTGCTTGCATAGTTTACCAGTGCCTCAGGAGAGGGGAACTTGGAGACACTCCTCTGTGGGAAACAGTGGACAGAGTGAAGGACACAGCTGTGTTCTACAGGTGAGAAGAGCAGTGTGGAAGAACCAAGGATTGCTGTTAAGGAACTGACCACTGTCTAGACAATAAGCTCTCCAAGTCTCAAGTCTTCCCCACTTGATGACATTGTGGGGTTCAAAAGAAACAGAGTAGGAAGGTAACCTCTAATCTGTCAACATGTACAAGGTGTTGTCTGTTGCTTTCACGAGAGAAAAACTAAGTAGGAACAAGAGATTGAGGAGCAGGTTTTCTACTGTGGCAAGCTACAATGAGGCCAGGATCGAATGAAGGGGCTGACTGGAGGGGAGGTTGCAGGGCTGGAGAGATGGCTCAGTGTTTAAGACACTTTCCTGAAAAGCCCAATGACCTGAGTACTTATGTAAGCCAGATGCACAAAGTAGCACATGTATCTGGAGTTCATTTACAGTGGCTAGAGGCCCTGGTTTGCCCATATTCATTCTCTCTCTCTCTCTCTCTCTCTCTCTCTCTCTCTCTCTCTCTCTCTCTCTCTCTCTCTCCATGCAAATAAAGAAATAAATAAAATGTGTTTTTAATGCTGTTGCATATTTTAACAAGTAATTTGAAGAGCTAGTGTTGCATTAAGCCTTGCTTGACCCCCCAGATCCAATGATGGCTCAGAAAGAGTTTGTGTTAGTGACACAGACTTCCCCTCACATCTCAGATGTACACAGGGGATCTCGCCAGCTGGGGGCTTGAAACCACAGGAATATCCCAGTGGAAGACACAGAATGCATGACGGTATGTGAAGATCGATTTCTCTAAATCCTTGATGGCTTTGTAGGAGGAACTTGAGTTGTGGCATGCTGGCTCTGTCAGCATCTCCAGGGTTCCCTTTTCTAGGTGAAAGCATTTTCCCCTGCTTATTATAGACCATACATTCAGGCAAAGCAGCACCCCCTAAATATTTATGTAGTACATCCCCAGGGACATTTTTATAGGGAGAATCTGTGCTTGCAAAATAATTCTAAAAGAAGGATTCCAACTATGAAATGCTGTGCAGAGCAGATGCATGCATAGATACATGGATGTATACAAACACGCAGGCATGTATGTATATGAGAAGGCGTATGTGCGTGTATATAGACAAAGTAGCTTTAAAGCATGCAGGGTATGTATGTAAATTTTGGATTCCAGTGCCAGCAGTTTCACAGATGAGCATTGTAGTAGCCGGCTTCACATTACTGGGATGAACATCCAAAGCAGACACAGACTGTGGGAGGAATGGATGTATTTCAAAAGCAAAGATCCAAGAGGAAGTTCCATCAATGGTAGGAGAGCTGCTTCCATACATCCAGTGGAGAGAAACAACCAAACAATCAGAAAACAAAAACAAAAATTAGCAAGCGCAAACCCAACAGCAAGCAGCAGAGACCCCTCTGCGTCTCCAACTTCTATGTATAACTGTTTGGCTGGAATTCTGATCTGCCATCAATGACACCTCCTCCAGCCAGGCAGCTGCAGACACAGGTTATATACAGCTTTAATGAAACACCTGAGTCTAAGGGGGACATACATTCAAACTACCTCAAGCATCTTACATGTCTTCCCCAGCAAGTGTCCGTCTTCACCCTGAGTAGTGCCACACACTCAGTTTAGACTCAGGTAAACCTTCAACCCTCTGAGCTATGTCCTTAGCCACCAAAGTATTACATTAATATGAAGATTTACATATTAAGTATCTAGTGTAGTTATAAATATTTAATTTGGAATGGGGGAATGGAGTAGTGCTCCACGTTGGATATTCTTAGTGAGTGTGCTGGCCCCTAAGTCCTGGCTCTGTATATGACATTCATTGTTGAAGCACTGTGGTAGTTGAAGTTATGTCCCCCAATAGACTCAGGTGTTTTATTAAACGCTGGGTCTCCAGCCACCTGGCTGGAGGGTGTGTTTAGAGTCAGATCTGAACTCCAGCTTTATAGGTATGCTGAGCACTCTGATCTCTGGGGGCCCTGCTTGCTACACGTTCCTTGCTTGCTGCTTGCTGTGTTTTCTAGGTGTTTTGGTTGCCTCTCTCTCTGCTGGGATTTATGAATGGGAGCCAGCTTCTACAGCCATTGAATGAAGCTGGATTTGTAAGCTGAAATAAATGCCTTCCTCCCATAAACTGTGTCTGTTTGGAAGTTCATACCAGCACAGTGGAGCTGACTACAATAAGCACTGAGAGGGTCCATGGTCTGTTCTGCTCAATGTGACGTGAAATCAAAACAGACCTGGGCAAATGCACTTAGTACTTACATTACCCATAACATGTACCACAGGCTGGGTGGGGGCTTAAGCAGTAGAAACTTTTGAGATAGGATCTCGAGTAGCCTAGTCTGGCCTTGAACTTGCTATGTAGCTGAGAACGTACCTTGAACTCCCAATCCTTCTGCCTTCACATACCAAGTCTGGGATGACAGCGATGGATCACCACATCCAGTAATCATAACACTAACAACTTTCCCAGAGATGACTTGCCAACAAACCACCGCATGGGCTCCCACACCCTGCTGCAGGCCCCGCCCTGAGATCTTCCATGTTCCACCAACCCTATGAAGAGCTGGGCTTTCTTTGGAAAAGTAAACAGGCCATTTGTGAGGAACTAGCAGATAGGTTTCTGACAGGCAGTTAGGGGACAGCCCACTACGATCTTACGTCACAACTTGGCCTCATCTATCATCTCGACTCACCCCACCTATCCCAACTGCCCCCACCTGCCTCAGCTCACCCAGTCAACAGCTTGCTGAGATGTGGGCAGATCTCCCCATAAGTCCAGGCTGATTGGCTGAGAACTCTGGCACAGGTGAAGGCTGACTCTAATGTGGGCACACAGAGGAACTGGGGGCTCTCGCTCTTTGTCCTCCTGGCTCTGCCATCAGGTACAGCTGTGTCCTCTCCCCCTCCGGCAGTTCTTGGCAGGGGGGAAAAGGACTTCTATTTATCACAGATTTTACTTTTACCTTTCAGTCTCGTTTTGTGCCTCTTACCTCCATATCCCTTTAAGGTTTGAATAAAGTGTGATGTTTTATGACATTCACTCTCAGTCTGAGTTGCCAATTCTTTGGTTAATTAAAAAGAAAAGAACTCAGGGTTTGGGGTTTGAGAACTCTTCCCTGAACCCCTCTACCCCATAACACAGAGAGGTAAGGGTCACCCAGCCAGTAGGTGAGGTGATAGGTCCTCTGGCCTCCAGTTCAGAGTTCCCGATTGTCCCAGGGTGCCACCCATCTCTCCTTGCCCCAGAAGCCAGGAAGCTATGGGTCTAAATTCTGATCCTGGCTTAAGCCACTTACCTGAAGTCTGGGAACCTCAGTTGGCCCATATGTTACAAGTACAAAGCGTGAGTATCCACTTGGTAGGGTCTCCATGATGCTCAAAGTAAATAAGCACTGGACCGGGGAGATAGATCGGTGGGTGAAGTGCTGGCTTTGGACTCATGGGGACCCGAATTTGATCCCTAGAATCCATGATTTGTTTTGTTTTAAAGCTTGTGTAATGGCTCTGGTCACACACAGAGCTTATTAAAAAGAAGAAAAAGGGCTAAAGAGATGGTGCAGTCATTAAGGTGCTTGTCTGAAAAGCCTACAACCCCAGGTGGATTCCTCAGTACCCACCTGGAGCTCATCTGCAGCTGGAGCCCCCTGTGTACTCTCTCTCTCTCTCTCTCTCTCTCTCTCTCTCTCTCTCTCTCTCTCTCTCTCTCTCTCTCTCTCTCTCTCCTATTTCTTTTTTTATTGCTTGCAAATAAATAGTGGGCGTCACCTGGCAAGAGAGGCCATGAATAGAAGAGGAGAGAGTCTAAGTCTGTGAAAAAATTATCAGTCTGGCAACTCCTGGTCCCAGTCATCGGCTCCTTCCCTCACTGAGCTGTTGACCAAAATGAACCACGAGGTCCCAAAAACAAGACAGGATTCTGTCAAAGCTCTTTAATGCCAACCCCAGGCCTGAGGTAGGATCCTGTTGCTGAAGAAACTACAGGAAGCCATCTATCAGCATCGAGAGCCCCTATGAGGTCCAGAACAGAAACCAGCCCCCAGATGGTAGTAAGTGCAGTGCTGGAAGACACTGCATAAACTGCCAGGGGAAACTGGTCAATGACAGCTGGAGTAAACAGAGACCACTGGCATGAAACTCAGTCTGCAGCCCTGAGTAGGCTGACCACACTTCCTACTGGGAGAGAACAGCAAACCAAGAAAGGAGCACTTGTGCAATGGAGGAGCCAAAGCCTGGGGGAGGCAATCAACAGCTTTTAAATTCGGCGGAGCCCTTAACTGGAACTGGGGACTTAGGGGGATATGCACTGGGAGCCGAACTCTTGGGCCCCCAAGGAGTGATGCACTAAGTGAGCAATTGACGAAGAGGCTACTAAAAATAGAATCTAGCTAATTCAGAAATTTGTATCTCAGTTAACCTATACTGATCTCACTCTCCAATGGAGATTCTGTTTGTATCTTTCAGAATGCAACAAGAGAGCTGTGACTCATCCAACCCTACCAAGGAACCACATGCAGATAGCTGACATCCTGACAAGAGATGAGCCAACCCAAACCTACCGTGGAGGATCCATATGGAACCCAGCAGAGAATGATGGGAGGAACAAGTGACCTATAGCCCCAGCCAATCAGTCAACACAGGATAAGCCAGTGAGACAGACACCAATGATTTTCGACACAACCTAAAACATAAGTACAGAGACCCCTAAGTTCTCAACAACTCATTGTTTGCACATTAAATGTAACTCATTATGGATAATAAAAAATTTTATTTCAAAAGAAACAAGAGACATGAAGTGAGCCACAGAGATCTCTGAGTTCCCCAGAAGCCAGAAGGTCTCTGCAGTTCTCCTCACCCTGGCTCCAGCTTCCTACCTCTGGAAACTGCTGTCCCACCAAACTCTGTATTTTCACCTGTACCTGTCAGTAAGTCAAAGCCAACTCCCCTCAGGAAACCTGCCAGTTGGGATGACATTTCTACAAGACTCGCTGGCAGACAGATAGTTGGAGCCCCCATGCTGAGCAGCAGGTTTGAAGTTATTAAAATCACTGTCTCCCTGGGTATTTTAAAAAGAAACATTTGTGGAAAATAGCCATCTTCCTCCACCCAAGCCTGGAGATTACAGCAATCGCTGAGCGAGGGATAAATACCAAGGACCCAAAGAAGAATCTAGAAAGATTGAAAGAAAAAAACTTATCATGCTGGCTAAAAATATAGAGAATGGCCCATTTAACTTTCCTCTGGAGAAAGTGCCTGGGAACCAATAAGTCAGCTAAGTGTGACCTGCAGATGTACCTAGAGCTCAGGACAGTGGGGAGGGGGGCATGCCAACATGAGGCTGTTCAGAGCAGGCCAGGGAGCTCTCTTCTTGGCTGTCAATGTCTAATGACATCTATGTACCTACAGGTAGGGTGATCACACATCAGCTCCGGAGGCATAGAAACTGCATTAGACATTTAACTTTACCAACTAATATATCCATATGTCTTGCGTATTCCACATGGTAACTTTCTCTATTTCTCTGTAGATAAGTATTTTTCAATGGAGCTGAGGGTGTCTTAAAGGAAGCCTCCTTTCTTTCTTATGAACCTGGGATTTTCATAGCTGTTTCAAAAGTTTTTTCAAGGACTCCAGTAGCTGAGCCTTCAGTAGAACATAGCAGTACAGGGCTCTCCCCAGGCCTTCCTTCTGTGGTGGAAAGCCACAGGGAGAAAGTAAGGGATGGGATGGATGCCTCTCTAATTCTCTATTACACGACAGAAGGCCCATTATCAATTCCTGCGCACTTGAAGGCCATAGGAAGGTTAAGTCTTCATTCCTGGGAGGCAAATAGCCCAAAAGGTATTTTATTTATGTGTCATGAATGCATAGATATGTGTATGTATGTACAGAAGAATATAATTATAAAAATGTGTGCACAAACATATACAGATATATACATGTATGTGATATGTACCAAAGCAGAAATGAAGCTGGCATTTTCAGAAGCTGGGAACACATGAGCCATGTAGACTGATGATCTTCATCTACTATTTGTTGCTGTAACAAAACTATGTTTGGTTCACAGATCTGGACCTGAGACTCTCCAGGGCAGGGTATGGGTGGGCCCCTGGTGAGGTCTTCTTGCTGTACCACATGGCAGGAGGCTATGACAGGGCAGAGGGGATCACATGACCAGCCACAGCAAGGATGCCAGCTCAGGGGTCTTATCCTTGCCCTCAGGGGAGCCATCCTGGTTACTTTGCCTCCTCCTCATTTCCTCCCACAGGCCCCACCTCCGTGGACCATCAATTTATGGATTTGGAAATTAAGTTTCAAACTCGTAAAACTTTGGGTCCCATTCAAGCCACCACACTGAGTCTAAGGGCAAAAACCATCACAACACACTTCAATGTAAGCAAAGTCAAAACTCCCTTGAGGATCTAGGACTCCTAGAACCCTCGTTCAACCTTCATTTACAAACATGAGGATTTGCCCCAGGGCTCCTGGGAGCAACAAGAAGCCAGATTCTAGGCTCTCCAACCCACAGAGCTATGGAGCCTGGCAGGCTCTTTTCAAATTGGGAGGGATAGATACACTTCACAGCTTGGATGCCCAGCGAGTGGTAGCAGCCAGAGTGTAGGCACAGATGCCAAAAGGGCATGGAAGCAAGCTGATGTGGGTGGTACACGCTCAGTTTCCACAGCAGGTGAATGTAGACTATATTTATTTCATTTCTATTTAAGATATATTGATTGTATGTGTTAATAGGACTCTGTGTGAATATTTTTATCCATGCCTTCAGTGGGTACAGATCCAATCCAATCACTATTCTTCCACCCTTAGCTGCCTCCCTCCACCTTGCCAAGTGGTTACTACGAGTAGACACTAATCAGCTCTCAGTTTCCACCTAAAAGAGGGTGTGGTCCTTGTCTGAGCAGACTGAGCCTCCCAGGCTGTCCTGGCTCAGACATGGGGCATTGGCCACAGATCTGCTGTGCCAATAGGATGGACAAGGTTGTCACTACAATAAAAAGTGAACACCAGTGGAGAGAGAAGACACAGGATATGGAGGAGGGTAAAGGCCTGGAGCCCAGAGCTGAGGAGATGAAAGGATCAGCAAGAGATGTCTGCATAGCTGAGGCAGGGCTGTTCGCACAAGGAAAGAGCTGGGGCTTTGCAGAACTGGAAGTCCTGAGCTGAGGAGTGGTGCAGGCTGCCCTCAAGTTCCTTGTCCATAGACCTACTCAGGAGAGACCCCTAGGGCCTCGTTAGGTCCTAAACTCCATGCCCTATGGTGTCATTTCCTTCCTGTTCTCATGTGTGAGGTGAGACATCTAAGTGTGTGGGCAGAGACCTCTGACTGTGTGAGGGGAGGCTTGTGAGTGTGTGAGGTGGATAAAAATGTACTGTGTGTGTGTGTGTGCGTGCGTGCGTGCGTGCGTGCGTGCGTGCGTGTGTGTGTGAGAAAGGGGCATTTTGTTCCTATCACTCCTGTGCCATTGGAAACCAGGATTCTTAGCTGAAAAGGATCCTGTAGTTCAGGAAGGATGGGGGGGCCCTCTGCAATGGCAGTTTCATTTTGATCAGTAGAATCTCATAAGATTTCTTCTACTACCTATACACTGCATGGACAACATACAGCCTGCGCACCATGGCACCATATTTTATTTATGTGTGCAAATATGGAAATTCATATATGTGTGCAAAGTGAGTGGTTCAATGGGCTAAGAGTATGAGTGTGTGTGTTAGTGTGTGTGAGTGTGTGTGTGTGATCTGCAAACTATTTACAGACCCCAGGCAGACATATCTTTTGTTTCCACTAAAAAGATGCATATCATTAGTATGAAAAGTTACTTTTGTCTTTAATAAATGGTAAATTGTATGTCTAGCAAAGAATTATTTTAAAATAAATTTCTTTATGACAAATGATCAATAAAGTTTGATTTGCATAGTTATCGTACATACCTATATACCCAGGGATGCAATACAACTTCTCAGGTGATGAGGGGTCATGGATGGAACAAGTACACATTAACATGTTAAGAAATGCAAAGAATTTGTTGGTATAGAGTCAGAGAAATGCTGCCTCCCGGGAAAGGCTGGTTAATTGCCATTTTCCACCTGAATACTGGTCATACACATGCTCATGTTTTAATAATTAGGTGATCTGTACAGATGCTTTGTGTGATTTTCTAGATATCCTATGTTTAACCTAAAAGGATTTAAAAATATATATATAAACTGGGGTAATGTTCACAGCTGCCTTTCCTTAAAAGAATGAACGTGTTTTCACTGAGCAAAATGAAGTCTCTAGAGAGAGCAGACAGAGGGTAAGGTGCAGCTGGGGGTGGGATATAAAGTAAAATTACTTAGGACTGTCTATGCAAGGTCATGTCCAGAGATTCCTTGAGACCAAGGACTAAGATCCAGGCACAGTTAATTGGAGGCCCACATGGCCAATGGAGTTATATTAAGCACAAAAACAGGCCAAGTCACAGACCCACAGTGTGCAGCACCCATGTGTCCTCTGGACAGGCCAGGCTGCAGACCCACAGTGTGCATTAGCTCCCAGCAATCCAATTTTCTCCATTGTCTTGTTGGATTGGGCATCAGTTAGCTCTGTAAGCACGTGGTTGCTTTGAATTAACAAGGCCATTCAAAGCCTCAAATCACTGAGATAGAGGTATTCTGATTCTATATTTTCAACTAGATGCTTTTTGTTTGTTCCAAGGTAAATTAAAATGCTCTATTTAAATACAGCAAACTTTCCTAAGAGCCTTCTCAGATCACAAACAGCACATACATAATAGCCTGTATTTCCTGGATGGCTGGTGACTGTCCAAGGACGAATGCACACCTGAGATGTGGATTTGTAAAGCCTCTGCTATTGACTGTTGACTTGCTATCCTCAATGTCAGACCCACTGCGCCAATAGGTTTTGATAGTGAAAGAAAAGATTTAAAAACACAAGTGAGGGCCAGGGAGATGACTCAGCAGGTAAGAGTGTTTGCCATGCAAGCATGAGGGCCTGAGAGGCACTGATTCTCCTGAGTTCCATTCCCCAGCTCCCACATAAACAAACAGGAATAGCCATGTGTCGTAGTCAGCCACACGTTGCTGGGATGAATCTCCAAATCAGGCACAGTTTTGGGGAGGAAAGTATTTATTGAAGCTAACAGATCCAGGGGGAGTTAAGGAAAAAGGCTTACTCCCTTTCATAGAAGCAAGCAGAGAGAGAGAGAGAGAGAGAGAGAGAGAGAGAGAGAAGCCACCACCAGCACCTCAAGCAAGCAAGCAAGCACATTCCAAAACTGTAATTTACAAAATGCAGAACTGCCAGATCATTCTAGCTTTTCTTTTGCATATCTATCCCTAGTATTTTGCATCCAAATTAAAAAGGGCCAGTCCCCAGGAGGCTAGGCCAAAGTGACACTTCCTCCAGCCAGAAGCCTGGAGACAACAATTTAATAAACACAATTATAATAAATTCTACTGGGGGACATTACTCAAACTACCACACCACAAAATCTTGTGGTGAGAGACTCCATCTCAAGGAAATACAAGAATGACCTGATGACACCTGATGACAGTGTTGCAGTCACCTTTCTCTGTTGCTGCACAGAAAGAACCCAAACAAAAGCGGCTTATTAAGGAATGGGTTTATTTGGCTTATGGATTCAAGGGGACTCCATCATGGCAGGGAAATTATGTCATGAGCAGAGGGTGGACATCACCTCCGCCACAGCACTGCAAACAATGGCAGGAAGGTGTGTCAAACACTGACAAGGGGAAGCTGGCTTATAACCCCATAAGCCTGACCCCCAACAACACAGCTCCAGCGAGATTGTAAAACCCAAACTGCCATCAACTGAGGATGGATCAATCAGAGCACATTCATTTATTTGTGGGGACACCTGGATCAAACCATGACACTCCTCTGGCCTTCACTCGAATGCACAGGACATGCACATCTGCACACATGCACATACGAGAGAGAGAGAGAGAGAGAGAGAGAGAGAGAGAGAGAGAGAGAGAGAGAGGAGAGAGAGAAGTGGAGACTATAGACCCAACTAAAGGGAATTAGATCACCTACCAGAGAAAAACGAAGCCTTTGCAAAGTCGACAGCACTTGCAGGGATCTGCTCTTTATATTGTTTGAGGTCTGACCCTGAACAGAGCTCCTGGAGAACAGAAGCAAGTAAACTGTAGCAGAAGGCCTCAGAAGCAGGAAGAATCTTCAGAGTTGTAGAGTCCAGCCCAGCCTCAGCCTCGCCACTCACACAGCCTGCATGAACTCCTTGCACAAGCTGCCCTCCTAAAGCGACTCAGAAAAGCTGTCAGCCAGCTGCAGAGTGTGAACATGGAAACAGGAACTAAGGAGACTGGAAGACAGCTCTTGAGCCAGCTCAGGAGAAAATGATAGATGAAGTCTGTCTTCATGGCTCCCAAGTTCCCTCTTCCATGCTCTTTCTCCTCTGCTGAACAGTCTCTATGCTTTTTCCTTGGCCAGGTACCCACGTGTATCCAAGTCAGGGAAGTCGGCAGTTAATCAAAGCTTTATGATGGGATATGCTGTCTTATGTGGTGATGCCAAGTTCCTTGTGATCAGAAGCATCCAAGCCGAAGCCCCTTGACCATGAGCTGGAACATGCTAGAAACATGCTGAGTAGAGAAATATGACAGAAGCTCTCCACCCAAGAAGGACATAAAACCATCATGGCATCAACTGTGTGTGTTGATAGCCATTTGGAAAACCTTTACTGATCTTTCCAACAGACTAGGTGCTGTGCTGGACATTATCAGAAACCTCAGAAACCATGAGCTCAGGAAGCATGCTTGTGTTCAGCATTCTAGACTCAACCTGTTGCCTGGAAGGAATGGTTAGTATTTATTAAGTGGATGGATGGTTGGGTGGGTAGGATATCATTGGTACTACACGTGAAAATGGTTAGCTAACTTATAGAATCGATGCTCTTAGCCTTCATCTTTGGAATATTTATGTGTGTGGTATACATGTATGTGTATATGCATGTGGGTCTATGTGTATATGAGCTGTGCATGTGGAGGCCAGCGGCTGGTGTGGTCACTGTCCATTTCATTGAGGTCTCTCAGTTGGACACAGAGATCACCAATTCAGTCAGTCTAGCTAGCCATCTTGCCCTGGGGATTTCCTGCCCTGGTTATCTCTGCCTTCTGAGCACTGGGATTATTACAGGCTGGCTGTCATGCCCTCCTAGCATTGATGTGGAGCTAGGAGTCTGAACTTTTTATCCACTGAGCCATCTCCCCAGATCCTATCTTCTGAATATTTTATGTTCTGAATGTAAAATGGGGCTGACAATGATACTAACATCCTGTGATTATCGCAAGAACTAAATTAAAAATAGAGGTGCCTGTTTTGCCCATGAAAATGTAAAAAAAAAAAATAGCACTTGTACTCTTGTCACTAAAACAATTAGCAACTGGATTAGAGGGAAAGCCTACTTCAAAAACAAACAACCCCACCACACCCCGCAAATAAATAGTAAAGGCTAGGGAGATGGCTTCAAAGTTAAAGGTGCTTGCTTGCAAAGTTCTATTCCCCATGTAAAGGCAGATGTATACAGTGGTGCATACATAAGGAGTTCATTTGCAGTAGCAAGAGTTCCTGACATTCTCTCTCTCTCTCTCTCTCTCTCTCTCTCTCTCTCTCTCTCTCTCTCTCTCTCTCTCTCCTTGCAAATAAACACCAAGCAAGACAATCATTAAAATAAACAGTAAAATTTTAAAGATGCTATGAACTAAAAACAACTAGCAAAAACTGAACAACACGAGGATGTAATGTCTCTGTGTGTGAATGACCTTGGCCTCCATCCCCAATCAGTGGGAAACAGCCAAGCAAGATTGGTCAAGCTTCTTGTCTGGAGATGAGAAAGGGGAAGGAGACCCAAACAGATCCCAGCAGACTGCTTAGTTGAGGGAAACTGAGGCAGCTAGAAATTATGGAACAGAAGCCAAAGAGAGAAGGAAGCTCCATGGAGAAGCACTGAAGTCTGCAGTCGGGATCTCCTGAAGAGGAATGTGTGGGTGTGTGGGTGGCTAGGCAGAAGCTGCAGCCTCCACCCCAGGTCAGAAAAAGAACAGCTGCAGTAGAGGGAAAGTTGGTTCTGGTGTCAGGAGTTCCCCACAGGGAACAAGGGGCTGCCTTACAAATGTCAGAAGGACTGAACCTTGGAAGAGGGAATAAACTGCTCCCTCCCAACCTCATCCCTCATTTAAACAAACAAATCAAAGGATCAAGCAGATCTTAGCTGCCTAATAGCACGTGTTCAGTCCAGCATCCAATAGAAAATTCAATGTCTACTTCCAATATGCTACCAGATAGGTTAACAGGAAACATGTGACCAAGAACCAGGGTCAGGAATGTCTTCATGACATAATGGCAGAAACAATGGCATAGTAGAAAATGACAGAAATAGGTTTGGGGATTTAAAGGAAAAATATAAATGCTGTGAGTGAGATGAAAGATGCATTTTTAAAAGTCAAAGTGGAGACTTTAAATATTAGAGACTATAATACTTAAAGTAAAAAAATGGAATAAATAGATGAGAAGTGACAGGTAAACATTCTAGAGGAAAAGATCAGGAAATCTGATAATAAAGCAATAGAAGCTGTCTAAACTAAAGCATGGGTCAGGGCATGGAGGTTAATAAAATGAGCAAAGGCCCAGGGAGTCTCAAGATCAGAGACACAGTCTAACACACACACATGACGGAGCCCAGAGACACAGGAGATATCGCATGGAAAGAAAAAAATTTAAAGAAATAATGACATTTTATGCAATTTGAAGATAACAAAAAAAATTTAAAGATTTTAGAATCCCCTAAAAAACTCAACAAATGACGAACATAAAATCACACCAAAGACTAAACAAAGTCCTGACAGCCAGCAAGGATGGGAAGAAATGCAAGAGAGAAAGCAGATCTCAGCTTGAAAGAGCAGATCTCACCATGAAAGCACAAGCAACTTCAGACATGATAGATGTATGAGAAAATAAGCCTTGGGTTTTGTGATGGTTAGGTTTCGTTGTCAACTTGATCTTTTTAATTATCTTGGGTGGGCCTCTGAGGATGTTAACAGGAAGGCAGCCTCTGAGTAGGGGGCAGGATGCAATAAAAGCTCTGAAAAGCAAGAAATAAACATTCCTTCCTGGGAGGGCAGTGCAGGAAGAAAATTCCAGAGACTCGGAAAGCCAACAAGTCTGGGATAGGGTTTCAAAACCTTACCCTAAGGCTATAAAAAATAGATTGAGATTTCTCTCCCTTGGCTCCTGCCTGTTTGCTGTGCTTTCTCTGTCTCTCTCTGTCTCTGTCTCTGTCTCTGTCTCTGTGTGTGTGTGTGTGTGTGTGTGTGTGTGTGGTGTTGGTGATGGGTTTCTCTCTCTGCTTCTCTCTCTGCTTGGACCTGTGAAAGAGGGCCAGCCTCTTTCACCATTATGGAACTTCCCCTGGATCTGTAGCTTCAATAAATCCTCTCCTCCCATAAACTGTGTGCAGTAGTTTGAATAATGTCCCCCAATAGAATTCATTATAATTGTGTTTATTAAATTGTTAATTGTCTCCAGCCAGTTTTGGCTGGAGGAGGTGTGTCACCTTGGCCAGATCCTAGGGTTCAGCCCTAAGGTGTTTCTGGGGTGGGTCTGGAATTCTAGCTTTACATATATGCAAAAAGCAGTCTGAGCTCAAGCCTGGAGTTCCTCTTGTTTGCTAGTTTGAAGTGTGCTTGCTTGAGGTGTTGGTGGTGCCCCCCCCTCTCTCTGCTTGGATCTGTGAAAGGGGGCCAGCCTTTTTCCTTAACTTCTCCTGGATCTGTTACTTCAATAAATACTTTCCTCCCAAAATCATGCCTGGTTTGAAGAGTCATCCCAGCGGTGTGTCTGACTACGACACTGTGCCTGGTTTAGAGATTCATCCCAGCAGAATGTGGCTATGACAGGTTTTGATTTCTTTTTAAAAATAGCCATTTAACTGTGGGCTGGGGAGATGGTTTAGTGAGTAAGAGTCCATTGATGTGCAAACTTGATGCCCAGCACCTATAAAAAGCCAGGCATGATCATACATGCCTGTCACACCAGTCCTGAGGACCAAACAGGAGAATCACTGAAGTTTGCTGGTCAGCCTGTCTAACCAACTAGTTCAGTGAGACTTCATCTCATGGAAGAATAATAGAGGAGGAGGCCCAACATTCCATTCTGGTATCTCTACACATGTGCAAAGGGTACACACATCTGTGTGCACGTGTGCACATGTGCACACACACATGCACACACACAAATGCACTGGACATAAACACACCACACACTCAAAAATATAACTGTTCACAGCACACATAACAGCAATGCATTGTGGGGTTTTTAGCTTAGAAAGTGTTTTATCAGAACACCTGAATAGTTGATGGGAAGGAAAACATGTAAGCTGTTATATGTTTCTTATGCTATGATGTGAGTATTCTGAGATAGACTGGGGTAACTTAATGAAAAATATTTTAAACTCTAGAGCAATTAAGAAGAACACCTTTTAGGGACTCTAACAAAAAATATCTGAAAGTAGCACAGCAGCTGAAAGGAAAAGGGCAGTGAGTGGTGAGGATGTAACACACGTGCCAGGTGTGCCAGTGTGATGAGAAGTGAAGCGGCTCCCATAGCTGCACATGGACTCATCAGACAACCCACCACTCCAGGGATGAGAAGTGTGTGCCTGGGTGAAGACTTGCTTGTGAATTATCATGGTGACCTCATATTCATAACAACCAAGACCTGGAAACAGGTGTCTAAAATGGGTGACTGTGTACAGCAATCCTGGTGTGCATACTGGAGGAGGAAGCAGAGGAGAAAGCTGATGACAAATTCAGAATCTTGAAGGAGCCCAAAGCAAGTTCAGAATGAGCCCCACACCAAATTCCAAGGCTGGACTATGGAAACGGGGATGCAGCCTAAAGGGCAGCTTCTTGCCTGAGGGTTGGCTGACCATGGCTGGCACAGAGCCCAGGTCCTGCCTGAGTTGATCTGCCTCAAGTTCATGCCCTTGCTGAGCTTCCAAGCTGGCAGCTCCACATTGGTTGGATACTTAAAATGAAGGTCTGCCCCCTTCTGGGGGTCTTTTAGGAGGATTAATTGCTTATTCTGAGAGTTGGTTGAAATTGTGTTGTGCAGATGGACATCCTCACTGATTGCTTAGATGGGCTCATTCAGGAACCTTCCGTTGCTGTTATTAAGCATGGAGGGGCTTCAAGAGGCCCCATGCAGCGGTCTGCACTTATCCATACCCCTGGAGGGCACCTGCTGATCTCAGGGGCCGCCTTGCACTTAGACTTTCCAATTAAGCACTGATTGCATACCTGCCCTGCCACCCCTGAAGTAATCAAAGTCCTCTTACTACTCTTCCCTGGAGTGACATGGCAGACTGCAGATCCCCCCTCCCATGACAAGCCCTGCCCCCAGCTTCTAGAGGAAACCTGGACATCAGAGGAGGGGCTCTGATACAGAAAGGAAGGAAGGCATGAGAGAAGGAAGGAGGGAAAAAGAAAAGGAGGAAGGAAGGAAAGAAGGAATGGAGGGAGGGAGAAAAAGAAGGTAGGAAGGGGAAGGGAAGGGGAGAGAAGGAAAGATAGGGAGGAAGGGATAGAAGGAAGGAAGGGAAGAAGGGAGGAGGGAAAAAGGAAGGAAAGAAGAAAGAAAGCCAAGAAGCAGCCTTTGCAGCAGAAAGCCCATGGCTGATGCCAATGTCTCCATGGGCCAGAAATTTGGAAAGCTTGCCTGCTCCTGACTGTAAAGATCTAGATGCCAGAGTTCATAGGCAAACCCTGGTAAAATTACAGACAGAAGTTATTTGTGTACTAATTCGAGAACTGCCGTTCTTTATTCTCTTTTAAAAAGAGAGGCCAGGCTGGCCTCAAACTTGCTATGATGGTGACTTGAACTTCTGATCCTCCAGGTTCTACCTCCCAAGTGCTGGGATTACAGGTGTGCACTACCATGCTGAGTTTATATGGCACTGGGGAAGGAACCCAGGGCTCTGCTCATGCTCAGCTCCTCCCTGTCGCTCAGCAACAAATGACCCAAAACTGGAAGCATCTTAACCAGGCTGTCCAGCTCCCCTGGGATCCAGACAAAGGAATGGTGAATCCTAAATTCAGTGAATACAAGGATCACCTCAAAGATGCCCACATTCCAACCTGTGGCCTGTGGGAGTACTGATCAGTTAACAAAAGGGAGTGTGCTGGTAAGATGGAGGACCCTGAGGTGGCAGAGATAGCCTGGCTTGTGAATTGTCCCCACCTCTCTGACTCTGATAGTGCTCTTATGGCCACTTTCAGAAGAACAGGACCAGAGTGGTGTGAGCACAGACATAGGGGTCAGAGGTCAGAGAGACAGGAAGATGCCACCCTACTTATATAATCAATTCTTCTGTCAGAATCTTCTCTCAACACCCCAAAGAATGAAGTGGGTGGGCATGAAGGGCGAGCGAAGTGGGAGGACTTTATTCCCACAGAGTGACACCTGGAAAGTGGCGGTGACCGTCCTGCACTCTCAGTGGTGGTGGGAGGCTGGTGTGACAGAGAGACACCACCAAATAGCCAGAAAACACAAAATGCCAGAGTTCCAAACTGTTCTCTATACACCTCATAGGGTGGACATACCTTTTCCCTTGAGACTTAAGTTGTAAACTCAATCTCACTCAAAAACACCTAAGTCTATGGGACCATCCATTCATGCCTCCTGGCATGCCAGACAAAGTGGGTCCATCCCAGTGAGGCAGGAGCTGGAGTGGTGGGTCTTGGAGACAAGGGTGGCAGGTCTTCCCCTGAAGCAGGTGTGGGCTTGAGACAGAAACAGCAGGTGTTAAAGACAGGGGCAGATCTTGTGCGGGAGGAGAAACAGGACCTAGTCCCACCAAGACTGCATCTCCAGACTCCTTGTTGCCATGGCGATCACAGGGATGTTTCACTCATCTATCAAAAGGGCATAGGGAGACCACACAACCTGTCTGGGTTTTGAGCCCCTCTTGCTATCCACTCCAATCACTGCTGGGGGGTCTTTTTTATCCCTTTCAATACTGGATATAAGGGCGGAAGAAAGGCAAATATATATGACACCTAAAGGATGGAATAGTCAAGGTAATAAGCGGTTTCCTAATTTCTTGGCAGGTGTTCTGAGGAAACCTATTCCTGCTAATACCTTAATTCTAGAACTATTGATTTTCAAGATTCTGTGATAGCCAAGGAAGGTATGATGGTCCAAGCCACTAAACTCATGGTAATTTTTTTACAACAGTAAAATACATGCTTAAGATACAGAGAAGATGACAGAGCCTTCCAGACTTAGAGGCATCGGTTGACTATCACTGCATTTGAATAACACACATCCTTCCTCACTCCAAGAAAGTCAATCTCATCTCCCCAGACCTTCAGGTACTCCTCTGTGGTGGTTTGAACGGATGGTGCCATGAACTCAGGTGGTTTTCATTTAGATTGAGCTTGCAACTTAAGTCTCTAACAGGTGAAGACCTGCTGGGGAAGAGGTGTGTCCACCTACTAGGTGTATAGAGAGCGGTCTGCAGCTCTGGCTGTTGGTATTTGCTGGCTGGCGGTGATGTCTCTCTACTATGGATCTATGGAAGTGAGCCAGCTTCTCCTGCTCTGATGGAACTCCCCCTGGAATCTGTAAACCTGAAATAAAGCCTTTCCTCCCATAAGTTGCTTCTGGTGGGATGTTTGTCCAGCAGCAAGAAGGTAACTTAAACATTATCCTAAAGGATATATATATATATATGTAATATGTAATTTGTCTGGAAGTTTCCATGGGGAAGGGAGGGGCATAAGGCCCTGTCTCCCAAGAGTCTGCAATCATGAGCTCACACTGAGGACCTGAGTGTTATTCTGGGACCACATATGTTCTCTCACTCCAGACTGATGGAGGAAGAGGTGACATTTTTCTTTCCAAGGATCAAGTTTTACAACATACAGTCCTAAGGAAGGACTTGAGGTCACAATCAAAATGACCAGAAATAAGACAGACCCATCTTTTTTGACTCAAGATGCTATTTAAACAAACAGATGATTCTTCTCCTCTGATCTGTCAATGTTTCCCAGGACTTTGGTGACGTAAGAGCATGACAAAGGAGAGGGTGTTAACATCAGTATGTAAACAAGAGAGCCCGGTGTGCAAACAGATCACAGAGCAACACAGCTGGTGTGGTGTGTGTTCTCTCCCTGGCCATCCCCCTGACTGATAGTTCACAACAGCTGCTCACAATCACCACATACAAGACACATGTCACCAGTTCACCATAGCTCAACTCAGCTGTTGCTCTGTGGTAAAACGCTTGCCTAGTGTGAGCAAGGCCCATCTTCTCATCTGCATCCCAGAAAATAATGAATGACTATTATTCTCAACACAGTCTCCATCAATCATGGGGAGATCTGAACTGTCAAAGAAGCATCTTGACCCACCCTGAGCGGAAGCTTCAATCTGCAGAGACCTCTTGCTGAAGCAAACATTGCCTTGGAGGGTTCTTGCTCTCAGGTCAGCATCACCGCCCTCAAGGGACTTATGGTATTTTAGATCAGGTGTTTGGAATGCTGATGGTAATTTGGAAGGTGGAGTCTTGCTGGAGGGAGGTGTGTTGCTGGGGGTGGGCTTTTGGTTATTATAGCCAGTTCCCTCTTGCCAGAACTGGGCTCACTCTCCTGCTGTGTTGTCCACCTGCTGTGGCAAAGGTGTTTACAGCCTCTGTTGATGCTGGGCCTTTCCCCTGCCACCATGGAGCTTCCCCTCAGGACTGTAAGCCAAAACAAACATCTTCCCTCTCATCTGCTCTTTTGATCAGGTGCTGTATGTCAGCAAAGAGAGGGTAACTACAACAGCACTGAGAAGATACTGAGCCTGTGATAGTGAGCAGGCATGGAAGGCCTGCTCATGGGAGGATTTCAAGGCTCAAGGATTGAATGGAAATTCCTCAGTCGCCCAAGGAGGATGGATTAAGAAAATAAAAGACAGAGGAGGGGACGAAAGGTATGCAAGACAAGCTTCCCAACTTGATCACTGACATCCTGGCTCCATAAGACAGACCTCACAGGATCCCCTAATGGTGTGTCTGTCCTCCTCCTCCTCACGCAAACCCACATGACAGTGATGCTTAGGGTTTGTGCATCATCTCAGTTGCTATGGAAACCCCTGGCCTCCGCCAGCAAATGGCATCACAGTTTTAGGGAGCTAAACCACTTGTTGGTGTCCATGGGATTGAAAGGCCTGAGAGCACAGCAGTGTTAACCCCTCAGCTCGAGTCCCAGTTCTTGGACAAGTCTCCTTTGCTGGGTCCCTAGGGAGGCATGGCGGGCCTACTCTGGCTGCAGGGCACAGGGGTAATGTAAGGCCCACTCATTCAGAGAAAACTCTGATAGTTGGGGCTTCAGAACTCCCACATGGGAGCTGAGATGATAGAGCCTTTCCTCACACCCCACCACAGTCTTGACAGTGAGCATTCAGACTGATAGAGACTTCCCTAAAACCCACCACAGGTTCAGGGAACACTCAAGTTGATGGGGACCTCCTTCAAACCTCACCACAGCCAAGCAGGTGGCACTGAGAATCCATGTTGGGAGAGGTGCAGCTCCTGACTGACGAAGCATATTCCCCACCCCCTTCGCATGATGCATGCCCAAGCTGGGGGAACTTGCTCTTCCTCTTTTCCCTGGCTGGATATTCTAAATAAAAGCCGAGTTTTGGGCTGCATCATTCATCCTGTTGGGGCAATGTTGTCTAATTCACTTCTCAGACTGAGAAACGAAAGAGCAGACAAGTAGTGAGTGGACTGAGGTGATAGACTACTTGTCAATGATTGCTTATTGACCATGTTGCAGAATAATATCCAAGTGGAAAAGGATAAAAGCAGCCTATGAAACTGTGTATCAGGCCTGATGTCTGATGATTTATAATGTGTATGAAAGTTGGGAATTCTATGCAAGAGATTGGCTGTGAATGGAGAGAAGGGGAGTACTGTTATTTTATGTACCTTTGTGTCCTGATTTCATCCTGTGAAACTGATGCATTGCTCTGGTAATAATGATAAAGGGTACTTTCATGTTCAAAAACTTTAGTAGATACCTATGCTTGTTAATAAGTCTGTTACACTGTAATAACAGGCCAAAGAAATGTGATTAGAATATTCTTGGCTTCCCTTGACTGCACTGATACTCATTTCAGAAGCAAGAGAAAATTGTGTTTGTAGCCAATTCAGAGGTTTCAGCTGGAAATTCTCCATCATTCACAAACATCATCTCTGCTCTGACCTCAAGATGCTTTAATAGAGTTGTCCTAACAGAGACCCTGTAGCCTTGGCCTTCAGGAATGAAGTCCAGTCACTCTTGGAAAACAGACTATTGCCAGAAGCAGGTAAAGATAGTGTGTGCTCTGTCCAAACCTGCTCTGCACCCAAGCAGATGAGGAACAGAGCTTTTGGAATGTGGCGTGTCCCCCAAGGTGTTTGAACATTGGTTTCCCCCACTGGTGGTGCTTTTTGGGAAAGTTGTAGACCCTCTAGGAAGGACAGCCTCTCTGGAAGAAGCAGGCCACTTGGGATGGACCTTGAAGGTTTATAGTCTGGTCCCACCTTCCTGTCCACTTTCTGCTGCCTGGCTATAGACACAATTCAACCAACCACCTCAGGATCCTAACTGTGCACCTTTCCACCATGATGAACCCCTCAAAGTGCAAGCTAAAATAAATCCTAATTTAGATTGCTTCCTGCCAGGCATTTGGTTAGAGTAACAATAAAAGTGCCTCATACAAGCAGTTATATTTTTTCCCATTCTTCTGACATTAATGTTGGCACAAGTGGGCAAAGGGAGAAATAAGAACCATTGTCCCATATTAAAAAATTTATATGGGATAATGGTTCTTATTTCTCCATAGGCCAAGATAATTCACCTCTGGATCCACAATATTCCAACTCTCCACAATCATGAAACTATAATCAGGCCAGTCAGGCTTGGAAAATCTTCACACAGGTGTGCTTTTTCTGGGACCTTCCAGTTCACAGCACGTATGTGTGTGAGGAAGAAAGAGAGAGTGAAAGTCAGAGACAGACAGACACAAGGGATGGCATGCTCCCATTATAAAGGTTTTTGCAATTGGCCCATAAATATGTGTACACACACACACACACACACACACACACACACACACACACACACACACGTGCCCATGCTCACAGAGGCATTTGAACATCACAACTGTCTTTTTAAGCAAGCCAACACAGAAAATTATTCAGATCACAGTGGAATCCTGGGTAACAGGACAATGTAAGGGACCCAGATCTCTCCTCTGGGCAGAGTCCTGAATACTAGCCCATCTCCATGAACTGTAGGGATGCTTTGCAGAGCCCAGGAGTGGGGCCACCGTGCTGGACAGCGGCAGGAGTGATGCGAGACAACAAAAAGATGTTTCAGAACACCCAGGATTTATACACGGAACTGTTAAGCATGTTTGCCATCTGTGCCAAGTAGCTAAGCATGCATATTTTGGAAATGAATAGGAAAAATGCATCCTTACATGCATGCTGAAAATGTGTGTGTGAACTGAAACCCTTGGACCCAAGAGGGATGCAGCCCACGCTCTGGCCTCCATCAGCTCCTCATCTCAGAACCCTCCCAAGCCTTCCTTCCTTTAACACTGCACACATTCATCATGGATACTGGAGACAAGGGAGGCAGCTTTCCACTTCCTGTGGGACTTCCTGTGACTCACCAGATTCACCCAGCTCCACTTGAAAGCACAGGAGAGGCTGTGCCTGCAGCCATCAAGAAAAGTTGCCCTTAAAAAAAAAGAAAGAAAAAACTGCCCTTTCCCCTGAAGGTCAAGCCAAGGAGTGTTCAACACTCCTCTCCCAAAGCCTGTGCCCCCCACCCAACCTCAAATGCCCTGCCATTTTCATTTCTTCTACTAGGAAGCTGAATGAACTATGTGGTCTAGATGCATGAGTTTGTGTCTCTTTTATCCATGCGGCCCACAGAAATTATGAACATAATGTTTTATGCTAATACACACAGTTGTTGAGCCTAGAAAAAAGAAAGTCTCAAATACCAAGAAAGAATATTTGAAACAGAGATATACAAAATATAGAGAAAAATAGGAAACCCCACAAGGCTCCTGTGATAGCTAATGTTGTCAACTTGACATGATCGAGAATCAATTAGAAGACAAATCTCTGGACATATCTGTGATGGAATTTCTCAACTGGCTTAAGTGAGGTGGGCAGACCCATCCTGATGGTGGGTGGCACCATTTCATAGGCTGGGGCCCTGGGCTGGATAAGGAGAGAGCTGGCTGAGCACCAGTATTCATCCCTCTCTGCTTC
Source organism: Zapus hudsonius (assembly GCA_004024765.1). Lineage (NCBI taxonomy): Eukaryota > Metazoa > Chordata > Mammalia > Rodentia > Dipodidae > Zapus > Zapus hudsonius. Next base: position 31,938 of record PVHP010012100.1, read on the forward strand.
CTGACTATGAACTGAATATGACCAGCTGCCTCAAGCTCCTGCCACCATGCCTTCCCCACCATGATGGACTGTATCCCCTTGAATAGCAAGCTAAAAGAAACCCTTCCTCCCTTAATTGCTTCTTGCCAGGTATAAGGTCACAGCAAGGAGAAAGTAACTAATACAGAAACTAGCACCCATGATTCATACACCTCCTTCAGTTTCCATTTTGAATGTGATGGATCCCAAAGAGAAAATGTGACCAGCAATATACATTATGCATTGTCCCAGGGAATCTGCAACCCTAAAGTCAAGGGTAGGGCTAAATGTTTCACCTAGTCCACAGCCTCCCTCCAGGTGGGGGGCTAGCGCTTCACTGTGAAACGGGGCACATTGTCATATAAGTGCCAAGAATGTGGCATTATGGAGACAAAACTCCAAGCAAGGAGGCTACATGGGCAGAGTCTAAAGAAAAGGAGGGAGGAAGAAAAAGTCCAGTGATGCCTGACAAAAAGGGTCATTTAGACATAATCTGAGGACGACAGATGAAAGGGAAGGGGATCATACTCTTAAGAATGTCACATGCCCACCCATATTCAAGAGAGGGAGAACAGATTCCTACTCCTAATGGAGAGAGCTGTGGTCATGTGCAAAAGCTATGGCTACATCCTGGAGGCTGAAGGGCTCACCTGTTTGTTTTGCATATAGACAGTCCAGAGACCATTTCTGCTTTGAGTGATTCCGCCTGATCGTGACCGTAGCTTATGTGGCCCATGACATGGAAACACCCTGTTTCTGCCCCCTTGCCAGGCAGACAATGAGCTTCAGTTTTTGTTCAGTGCACTCACCCACTGTTCTAGGAAGACCTGAGAGAGGCTGTGTTCACACAGCTTGACTTCCACATGTGTGCTGTAACACACACATGTCCCCCCACACACCATGCACACACACAGAGGGATTACTTTTAAAAATATTCAACACAACACACAAAGGGGGAAAAGATACTAAGATATACAGGATTCCTTGCCACAAGGACTAATACAGACAGCCCATGGAGGAGGATATACAACTGATCAGGGATGGGGAGGGGGGGAATTGAGGAATTCGGGATAACAACGCATGGTTTGCCCACTAAATAATGTAACTCATTATGGACAATAAATATATATTTTTAAAAAAAGAAAAACTGGCTACCTCAAGTGCAGTTCATAACCCCCTAACCTATGGACAGATCCAATATGTGCACCGAGGAGGGACCCCAGTGGGTAGGGGACAGAGAGGAGGGAAACATGGACACCGTCATAAGAGTTGCTCATATAATGTATATACTCATTCATAATAAAGATATTAATTTTTTAAGAAAGTAAAACTGCTTGGTGTGGTGGCACACACCTTTAATCCCAGCACTCCAGAGGCAGAGGTAGGAGGATCGTTGTGAGTTCAAGGCCACCCTGAGACTGCATCATAGTTAATTCCAGGTCAGCCTGGGATAGAGTGAGAGCCTATCTTGGAAAAAAAAAAGGAAGGAAAACTACATCTTTGTAATGAACTTTGCCCCAGAAATAAAATACCTCTGATTTAACATAATCTGTCTTCACAATCCCAAGAGAATATTCGACCCTAGTCTGTAAATGACTTGGGAGAAGTCTCTCCTTGTAGCATGAAGTGTTGATGCTAAGAATCAGTTAGTAAAGTCTGCAGGTAGTAAAGTCTGTCTGTGGTCTTGGGATCTTTCTGGATCTGCTATCGATGGGTGGTGTTGGAATCTCCATGGAACCATAGCTCTTTGTGGCCTTTCCATGCAACATGCTAAGGTGAAAAGAGGATTTTAGTTCAGGACCCTGAGGGTTGAGCAATCAAAGCTGGATTCCCTTCTTGCTTTTGTCTCACTTTTGGTAAAATTCTGTGGGTTCTACTTGAGCCTTTTCCAAGGGGACTTTGCTGTCTTCTGGGTGCTTGGACATACTCTGTTCCTCGGGTTTGTCCTTTTTGTTCATTGAATAAAAAAGGTCCTTGACAACCTGGTTAAACAGTGTGTCGAATGTTTTAGTTTGAAAAGAATTTGTTTTTCTTTCCAAGACATCTTTTTTATTCCCTGGTGATTTTTTTTTGAAACTAGCATCTTAGGCATGTATTATGTATGTGTTATGTATGTACTGTGTACATACCATGTGTGTATTATGTTTAAATATTTTATTTATTCAATTCATTTTCAAGCAGAGAGAGAGAGAAAGAGAGAGAGAGAGAGAGAGAGAGAGAGAGAGAGAATGCACCAGGGCCACCACCTTGTGGGTCTGGCTTATGTGAGACCTGGGGAATTGAACCCAGGGCCTTAGGCACTGGAGGCAAGTGCCTTAACCGCTGAGCCATCTCTCCAGCCCTTATGTGTGTATTATGTATGTATTATGTACATATGATGTGTGTATTATGTCCTGAAGTCCTATAAGGTGGTTTTGTTGTTGTGGAATGCACATGTGTGTTTCTGTGTGTGCAGATGCACATGGACCACCTCAGGTGTCATTGTCATTTAAGACAGGATCTCTCACTGGCCTTGAGATCACCAACTGGGCTAAGCAAGCCAGCCAGCAAGCCCAGGAATCCCCCTATCTGCCTGCCTAGCCCTGGGATTACAGGTGCACACCACCACAACCACGATTGTTATTTGGTTCTTGGGATGGAACTCGTCATCAATGCTTGGAAGGCAAGCACTCTACTGGTTGACTTACCTTCCCAGCCTTCAGGGAAAATTTATTTTTAGTGAAATTTTTATTCCCTGAGTTCTTTGTCTCTTCCTGGGTCTCTCCTTTGCAGACTCCTCAAATACCCGTGAGCATATTTTCCATTCATATTTGCAAACGCTGCATTGCAAGGCTGTGAGTTCTATGTATGAATAAGGCCTTTTGCCCTCATCCAGGGGGTTCACCCCAGTGTGAGCAGGGCGAAAATAAACCTTAAACTAGGGGGCCACTGGCACAGCCATCTGACTTCTTCTGACCTGTGGGTTATGAGCAGAACAGGGGTCACTAACAGGCCAAAGTGATCAAGTGCCACTTTCTCTTCTCTCTCCCAATCACCTGGAAAATGTGCGTTTCTACTGGAAGGGCCAGTTGGAGTAGCTTAGAGCAATTGGAGTGGCTTGGATCACGATTTCTCCAGATGGAAGGGAGATGCTTGACAAAGCTGACTAGCCAGCTAGCTGCAGGACCCTTAAACAAAGAAGACTGTATACAAAACTGTAAGAAAAAACAATCACCACAGAAGTGGGCAAGAGACGTGAATGGCCAGTTCACTGGTGAAGCTTTCACAGGGCAAATAAGACTTGAGAAAGACAACAACTGTGTCGCCCATCAGACAAATGAAAATGATAATCTCAGCGAGATGCCTCCCTGAATGACGAAGTGAAATAGATGGACCTAAATGTGGAGAATACATGGAAGACCTGGGACCCTCTGCTGACTGGAATATGAGCTGGATTATCATTCCTTTAGGAAATTGACAATTTCCACAAAAGCTAAATATATACATTCCCCTAATCTAAAAGTTCTAGAGCTGAAAATATGTCAGAAAAATAGGCATGTACACAGTCACAAAACATATGCACAAGATCATCCCAGAACTATGGTGATAGATGAGAACAAGATCATTCTAGAACGATGGTGACAGACCAGAACAGGAAACAACTCTCCATAAACAATGGGATTGGTAGATCCACACAATGAAATATCATACAGCAAAGAAAAAAGCAAGTTTTTTTAACCACAACATACATAAATGTGACAGATAATGTTGAAAAGAAGCCATTTTTATATTTCATTATAATCTTTTTTGTGAGAAGTATGGTTTTATTTATAAAGGAAAAACACATAAATAGGAATATTACTTAGACGTAGTAATGATTGAAAAAAGATACAAATGAGAGCTTCCAGTATGGGAGATATTCATTCTTACTTTGGGGACCGTTTCCAGAAATGTGTTCAATTTAGAAAATTCTATTCAGCTATATTCTGTGCAAGTTCTGATATGCATATCAATAACATATCAGTTTTAAAGAGAAGAAATGAGAGGGGAAAGGAGGACATTGTAGGGCTGGGGAGATGGCTCGGTGGTTTGAAGGTGCTTGCTTGCAAAGCCTGTCAGCCCAAGTTCAATGTTCAATTCCGCAATACCTACATAAACCTGGATGCACAAAGTGGCACATGCTTCTGGAGTGTGTTTACAGTGGCAGCCCATATTTTCTTTCTTTCTTTCTTTCTTTCTTTCTTTCTTTCTTTCTTTCTTTCTTTCTTCCTTCCTTCCTTCCCTTTCCTTCTTTCTTCCTCTTTTTCTTCCTTCCTTTTTTTCTTCTTGCCCCCCCCCTCTCTCTCTGCCATGCTGGTAGCAAATGTTACCTTGAACAGAACCAGAGTATCTGAGCCAAGGACACTGAGCCGTAAGACTTGATGGGTTCAACAGGATGCTTCCCAGAAGGAAGATGAATTCTTCTCCCAGGGGGCTTGCAAAGACAGAAAGCCCCCCAGGCTGCCCAGCTTCCCTGAGCCCACCTTCCGCCTCCTCCTGGAGTCCAGGAAGGTTACTGCAAGGATGGAGCGTGAACAGCTGCAGGTCTTTTCCCGATGGGGTTGCATCCCTGCGCCCGTAAAGAATTTTGCAGCTTTTCGTTATGCATTTTTAATCAATCCTAAGCTACTTACAACTGTGTGCAATTACTTCCTGCACTTTACTTTGTAATAAGACTTAATGGCTCTGCTCCCACCCTCTGAGTGAGCATTGATAATCTATCTGTGCTGATAATTCAGCTTGGGCAATGGACGAGGGGATCGGTGGAGGGCTTTATAGTTTTTAGTTTTTAGCTTTTTTAAATATATTTTATTTATTCATGAAAGAGAGAGGAAGAAGGAGAAAGAGAAAGAGAGAGAGAGAGAGAGAATGGGTGTGCCAGGGCCTCCAGCCACTGCAAACTCAAGACACATGTGTCACCTTGTGCATCAGGCTTATGTGGGTGCTGGAAAATTGAACCTGGGTCTTTAGGCTTTGCAGGCAAGTGCCTTAACCATTGAGCTATCTCTCTAGCCCTAGCTTTTGATTTCATTAAAGTCAGGAGTTTATAAATGACATTTTGGAGCTATTTTAGCCTTTGAATGATTCCCCACTATTGGGAAACAGAACATCTCATCCTTGTTTTGTTTTGCCTTCATTTTTTTGTCACAGTATCTGACAGAAGTCTAGAGAGCAAGAGCAGTAGACCTTGTATCAGTCACTTGCTTGTTGTGAACAAATACCAGACCAGGATGAACTAAAAGAAGGAAGGGGTCTATTCGTGGTGGCAGGAGACAGCTGGTCACAGTGCAACACTCTCAAGAAGCAGAGGACAGAGAAGTGAGGCCAGCTACAGACCCTTGGGCCCTCCGCCAGTGACCCACTTCCTTCAAGGCTCCACCTCCTAAAGCTGCCACAAACTTCCCAAGCTTTCATGAGCCATTAAAGGGCATTTTACATTCAAACCTCAATAGCCACATGACCTCTTTCTTTAAAAAAATACTTTATTGCTTTATTTATTAGCAAGCAGAGAGATAAAGACAGAGAAAGAGATTGAGAGAGAAAGAATGTGCACACCAGGGCCTCCGGCCACTGCAAACAAAATCCAGATGCATACGCCACTTTGTGCATCTGACTTTACGTGGGTACTGGGGAATGGAACCCGGAGTGTTAGGCTTTTCAGGCAAGTGCCTTAACTGCTGAGTCATCTCTCCAACCCGTAAACTCTTCTTAAAGACATTTCACTGATGGTCTCACCTAGAGAGACCATCTAGTCATGGACAAGCATTTACTTACAGACTGTCCTCCAAGTGATCTTACAAATGAAACTCCTCCTCCTTTAAGACTGTCCGTCTCCACCATCCTTGTGCACACATGCCTATCAAAGGGTAAACCACATCTAAGTGGTGGTTTCTTCTAGAAACGAGGTTTGGACTAACGTGATTATTCACCGTATTCTGAGCTGCTCGTCTTCGTATTTAAGGAAGGTGAGTTTCCCCCTATTTAGAGATCACTTGTCATAAGATTTGCATGTGGCCTGTGCACATATCTATGTATGCTTTAAATCTTTAGATTTCTTATAATATATAATACAATACATCTTACACAGAGATGGCTGATATGCAGCACTGTTATAGAATAATGACAAGAGAGTCTACACTCAGTACAAAGCCAATTATTTATGAGTCTTTCCTATGTGCTATTGGTTGGTTCCTTGGGTGCAAACAGACCCCATCAGTGCAGTATTGTGTGGGAATTACAGGGTCAGAGGGTTGCTGGTTTGAATGTAAAATGTCTCTTTGGCTCATGAGTTGAACATAGCCCCCCCCCCCCAGTTAGCTGCGCTGTTTGGGATGGCCGCAGAACCTTCAGGAGATGGAGTGTTGATGGAGCTAACGTTAAGGCCTGGCTCTGCTGGCTCTTCTCTCTCTCTCTCTCTCTCTCTCTCTCTCTCTCTCTCTCTCTCTATCTCCTTCTTCCTTCTGATGTGTGAGGCTGTGATGCAGTCTTCCTGCTGGAGCCTTCCAGGCTATTCACACCGTGATGGTCTCTACCCTCTGGAATAAGCTCTTTCCTTCCATAAGCTGTTTATTGGCCAGGTGTTTTGCCCCAGGAGTGAGAAAGTGATTGATACAAAAAGAGAGAAGAGAACTGAGGAGAAGAGGAGAATGAATTCAATGCCAACACTCTCATAGGCAGTGCTGGCCTGGTGTGCCCCTAGTTACTGGGGCAGAGCCAGAGGTAAGAGGACAAGAACTTTCGTGGGTGAGCTACAGGTCTGAGTGTAATAGAAGTTGGGGTGCCTCTTCAAAGGACAAGGGAAGGGTGGGTCTCAGTGCATCATCTACTCAATGACCAGAGAAACCCAAATCGACCTCTGGAAAGTGGGCATGGCATGAGAGAGAAGTGAGGTCCCTGCAGACCAGGACAGAGCTGACTGCTGAGCAATGATTGGGAAAGTGGCCGGCAGAGTTGGCAAGTCTGTTTGTTGTTTTCCAACAGACAACTCTCTGTGAGCAACTGTACCAAAGGTCCATTTTCCAGAAAACCCTTAAGCAGGCTGGAGTTTCCTTAACTGTGACCAGAAGGAAACTAACTACTTAGAAAACAACTCGTGCAGAATGTTTGTTCCTGCATTTGAACACTAAGCATGCGCTAAACATTAGAGCTGGGGCAGAAGGCTTCTGCATGAAGCAGCCATTGGGTTCTCTAACAGCCTCCTTGCTAGGAGCCACAGAGCGTCCAGTCTCCTCAGAAAAATTCTAACACCTCAATCACTAGCATAGACTCACTGGGACATCTTGAAGAGTGTCTGATCATTTGATTCTCAAATAAAGAGACTAGCTTGAGAAGAAAGTTGTGGGAAAAAGGAAAGATTTATTGGGTTTTATTAGACCTGAGACTTAGGCCTGCAACGTGCACAAGGGATTACATCCGTGGGGCGACATCTGAGCAACCAGTAATCTAGCCGTTCAGTCTTAGAAAGCTTTTCCAGAACACACGCACCAACCCAGCAACTGTCCTAGCTCTGTTTTACGGGTGAGGAAACCGAGGCAGGTAACGTGAAGTGTCTAAACGTCCAGAGCCAGTATAGCAGAAAAGCATTGTAAGATAAAATTTAAAACTCTTTATATGTACAGTAGCATTAAGTGATATCAAACACTGAAGGATATCCCTAGCAAAGCCTTGCGAGGCTGCATGGTGAGTTGCGGTGCATTCCTGACACCAAAGGAGACTTAGACAAGTGGACAGATCTCTACTGTAAACAGAAAAGGTTAAAGGTCATTATGTCTTTTCTCCCCAAACTGATCCATGCATTTGACACAATGTCGAATAAAAAAAACCCAGCAGATGTGTGTGTGTGCATGTGCGCGTGTTCGTGTGTGTGTGTGTGTGTGTGTGTGTGTGTGTGTGTGTGTGTACTGACCATGTGATTCTGACATCTGTCTTACAGTGTACAGGATCTAGACAATCTGGAAGACACACACATCAGAGGACTTGCATTGCCCATCTTACACGTGATTACAAAAACCTCATTGGTCGGCTCAAAGAGAGACAAGTAAACCAATAGACTCAACTGAATAAAGTCCAGAAATTGACCAACATGTACAATGGATTCTGATTGATAGCACAGTCACCAACACACCAGCAAAATGAGGAAATGATGACTTACACAAATGTATGGGGGGAATCTGACTTCAGTGTGAGGAGAAAATGAACCTTGAATTTTTTCTCATATCAAACACAAACTTGAACTTGAGATGGATGGCTGAGAAATGTAAAGCTCTGCAGAAGAAATACGAGAAGAGATTCGTGACCTTAATATAGGCCAGAATTCTTTATATCTGACCCAAAGCACACTGACTATAAAAGAAATAATTGCTATCTGCCACTTCAGTTAAATTGAATGATTTCTATTCAGCAAAATGAACTCTGTTTAAAAAGCTGAAAACAAAACATAGAGTAGCAAGTAATAGTCACAAGGCATCGAGCTGACAAAAGACACATGTCAATATACTTGGAGGAGCTGGCTCAGTGGTTACACGTGCTTATTTGCAAAGCCTGAAGGGCCAGGTTCAAGTCCCCAGTACCCACACAAAGCCATATGCACAAAGTAGTGCATGAGTTAGGAGTTCATGTTTGTAGTGGTTAGAGGCCCTGGTAAGCCCACCTCCCCCGGCCCCCAAACAAGTAACTATTTTTTAAGATATTTGGAGACTTTTACAAGTCAATTTGGATAAGAGGCAAAATATTTCATTAAAAGTTGGGAAAATGCCTCTCGTCGGTCCTTCCCAAAAGAGCCCATCAAATTGCTAATGTACATGTGAAAATGTACTGTCTGCCACTACTCCCAAAGGATATAAGAACATAAAGAATTTCTACAGTATGTTCACCAGAAAGTCTGATTTTAGGAATAAAAATACTGCTACACAAGTATAGGCTGAAGTGTACAGTGTCCAACCACTTTAGAAAAGGGGTTGTTACTGTCTATGATTGATAGTCTAACAACCCAGCCACTGCACTCTTGGCTTATACCTAGAGAAATGACAGTGTATGTCCACACAAAGACGTACTCAAAGGTTCACTATGAGTCAAACACCCATTAAGACGGTAACATAGCATAACATGCTCTATTTCCATAACAAAGAACCTATTGACTGATATACAAAATAGTATGGTTAAATCTCAGAGACATTCTATTGATTGAAAAAAGTTATAATCAAATAGATCAGTCACCATGTGATTCTTTGTTAAATGAATACATAGAAGCATAAAACTGCACACATTATTGAAATATCATCTATCTAAATCAGGTGAAAATATCTATCTTCTTAATCAGTCCATATTTTTATTGATAGCTTTATTATCCATAATTATGTACATTATATGAGCAAATCTTATGATAGTACCTCCATTTCCCTCCTTCCTGTCCCCAATCCACTGGGTATCTTCCTCATTGGGCATAATGGATCAGTAAATAGAGTAGGGGGCTATGAATTGTATAAGAGGTAGTCAGTCTCTCCCCCCTCCACTGGTTTTTTGTGTTATTGCTGACAGGGGCCATGTCTCTGGATATTCCCCCCCACCAAGGCTCTTACATTCTTTCTGCCTCATCTTCTGCTCAGTTCCCTGAGTCATGGTGGGTGAGTTTTAGGTCTGCTTTGTTGTTGTGATCTTAAGTGTCTCTGGACTTCTGCTTTGGGTCGTGTTAGGTATCATTGGTGTCTGTCTCCTTGACCTATCCTGGATTATTTGACTTGCTGTGGTGATAGGTCTCTTGTTTATCATGCCACTTCCTCATAGCTTTCATTTGGGGCCTAGATGATAGGCCAGGAGTGGTTCATCTCCTGCCTGGATGTCAGCCATCAACCCATGGCTTGTTCATTCCATATTTATTCCTGGTGAAAATGTTTGTGATCCTTTCCTCTTACTTTTTGAAATATACAACATATAATTGTTAGCAAAAGACAAAATATATCAAGTATACGTGAGGATGTAGAGTAACAAAACTCCTGTGCATTGATGATCATTGTTGATAGAAATATCGACCACTAAAGACATTTGTAAAAGAGTATGAAGGTTCTCATAAAACTAAAAATAAAACTACCTTATGACCCAACACCGTTCCACTGACTACATATCCAAAAGAAGTGGAATTTGTATAATAGACACTTGAACAAGTGTCTATTATATTCTATATAATATACATTATATATTATATATATTATATTCTGTGTTACTGCAGCACTATTCACAGTAGTGAAGAAACAAGCCAGGTGTCCATAAACAGATGAATGCATAAAGAAAATGAGGGGGTATATACACAATGGAGTATGACTCAGCCATCTTAAAAAACGAAATCCTGCCATTTGGTACAGTGTGCATGAGCCCAATAGGAAGTAACTTAAAGTAAAATAAGCCAGACACAGAAAAACAAGTTCTGCATGATCTCACTTGCATATAGAATATGAAGAAGATAGTCTAATGAAAGTTGAGGGGAGAATGTCGGTTACCAGAGGCTGAGGAAAATAGAGGGAGGGAGGATAGAGAAAGGTTGGTAATTGGAAGGATGCTGACAGTTATAGTCAGGGAAGAATAAGAATTGAAAATGTGGGTTTGTGCAGTAGATAGGTTGACCACGGATAATACTTATTCATGTATTACATGTCTCACAAAGGTTTCACAAAAGGCAAACCTAATCAATGGAGTTGGAATGGAGTAGTTGTTATTCCTTGGGACATAGCACACCAAGGTACACAGATCATGAAGAGCCAGGCAAACGCCATAGGAAAGGATTGAACCCAAACAAAATGGAATCTGTGAACTTCCTATAAAGGATTCAACCTTACCATAGTAAGTTGAAATGCAACAGAAACCAGGGAGAAAGAAAGAGAGCCAAAGCAAGTCAGGAGAACCATGCGTGAACACTATGGCAAGTGTAATAAGCAAAGAGACACCACAAACAAAAAAGCCAACTGAAGCCCTAGAGTGGAAGAGCACAGTGAAAGAACTGGAACATTCTACAGAGAACATCAAAAGCAGACTCGGTCATACAGGAAAAAGAACCAGAAAACTCTAAAGCAAGTTCTTTGAAATTAGCTAGTTAGGTGTAAACAGACCACTGACATGAAACACAGTCTGAGGCCATGAGTAGGCTGACCACACCTCCTACTGGGAGAGAAAAGGAAACCAAGAAAGGAGCAATTGTGCAATGGAGGAGCCTGGGCCTGGGGGAGACAGTCAACAGCTATTAAATTCAGCCAAATATTCCACTCAGTGAGGGGGAACCCTTGATTGGAACCGGGGATTCAGGGCAATATGCACCGGATCCCAAACTCTTGGGCTCCCAAGAGAAGATGCACTATGTGTCTGCCGGGGAGGCTTTTGAAAACAGAAACTAGGTAATCCAGATTATTGTATATTTGTTAACCGATACTGACCTCATTCTCCGATGGAGATTGTGTTTGTATTTTTCAGGATACAGCGAGGAAGTTGTGGCCCATATAACCCTACCACCCGACAGCAGGCAGAAAGCTGAGATCCTGGCATGAGATGAGCCACCACAGTCATAAGGGGGAGGATCCATATGGAACCCCACAGAGAATGATTGGATGAACAAGGGACCCACAGCCATAGCCATTCAATCAACAAAGGATAAGCCAGTGTGACAGAAACCAACGAATCTCGACACAAAAACCCCTAAGCTCACAACACCAAAGCAGTCTCAATACTCACCCACCACAACTCAGGGAACTGAATGGAAGAGGGGGCGGAAAGATTGTGAG
>PVHP010012101.1:0-43766 GCA_004024765.1 Zapus hudsonius
AAAAAAAAAACACTTGACTTCATACCTGAACTAAAAGATGAGACCCTATTGCTGAAGACATCACAGGCTTCCTTCACACACTGAGAGACCTGGCTGGATTGTGGAAGGAAGCCAGTGCACAGATGGTTAGCCCATACAGTGCTGAAATGCAGTTTATGAGCTGGCAGGGGTAACTGGTCAAGAGTGTTGGGAGAAAGCAAAGACACTGCTATATGGCAATAACCAGCATGACAAGATGTGCTCGCCTGTGAAGTAGCAGCACTCAACCTAGACACATAATTAAGGGCTTTCTGATTGGCTAAGAGATCTGCTCAGTAGCATGGAACCCTTAGGTGGAATTAGGATCCAAGCCAAATCCCTAGGGAGACCAAGAATCTGGTCCCCCTGGGAAAGCTTCCACTAACTAAAGAGGCTACAGCCATTATGATTGTGAGAAACTAACAATATTTGTCCCATTTAACCTGTGCTAATTTCTCTCTCCAATGGAGAATCTGTTTGTATTTTTCAGAAGGTAGGGTGAACCTTGGACATCCCAATTCTACCAACAAGACTTGAAATGATTAGTTGACCCCTGGAAGGAGATGGTCCACCCCTAACACATCATCTAGGGCCCAGGTGAAATCTGAGAGGAAGTGGAGAGATGAGCAAGAGTGCTGATTCTACAGAAAACACTACAACCTGTGCTAGGGTGATGGAGACAGACAGGGAGGAAACAGTCATTCCAAAGTAGAAATCCAGAGACTCTTAAGAGCTCAAGACTAAAGCAGATTTAAAACTCACCCACCATGGCTCAGGGAGCTTTGCAGAAGAAAGGGTGGACAGACTGTAAGAGCCATGGTGAGGTGATATTGCTCACCTCCCCCACCCCCCCAAAAAGAATAAAACTGCTGCTTGCACAACTCCTAGCCCTCCATCCTATTGAGCTTTCAGGAAATCCCATTTAGGAGGGTCCTTGGTGGAAGGGGGCAGGGAGGAGGGAAACGTGGTGCCAACACAAGACTTGGACATTCAGAGTTTCTACTTGTTAATTAAAAATAAAAATAAATTACTCAATAATGTATAATGTACTGCCTGTCTTTACAAACACACACATATATATTCATATGTGTATGTATATGATTTCCCATTATGGAGCAATTGAAAAAGAATGAATGTGCCAATTGAAGGGAGAAGAGGGATCTGGCAGGTGAGAACAAATCAGACAGCTCCCAGGGAAATTGTAGCTTTGTTTTAATTTGTAGTTTAATTTTTTTGTTTACTGTTTTGGAGTGTGGGGATTGAACCCAGGGTCTCCAGCTAGCCTGGAAATGCTCCACCCCGAGCCAAATCCCCAATTTCAAGACCTTTAATCTCACTGCACATCTCCATGCTAGTTGTGTCTCTGTAGGCTTGCACACTGATTGTCCTCTCTTGCTCCTATGAAAAACGTATTGCAAATGGAGTACTTTTATCCAGTTGTAAGAAAAAAATTCCTGGGAATTTTCCCAGAGTCATTTTTCTCACTCACTGGCAACACCTCCTCTCTCGGGGATTTTTCTACTAAAGAGAAGGTGACTTCAGATGCTTCCAAAGCAAAATTTAGTGATTTTAAATGTCTATGTATTTATTGAATGTAAATATGTGAACATGTATACATCAAGAAATGCACATTTATAAGGTTGCATGTATGCATATGTGTATAAATGATATCAAAGATTTCATGTATGTATATAAACACTCAAACATATACATTTATACATATATACATTATATATGCACACTGAAAATATATATATTGAAATAGAGAGGATCTATAGGGGTTGTGACATGAATACTCTATATGATGATTAAATATAGGAAAGTCTTTTAATTTCATCAGTAATAGTTTTAAAATTACTAATGGTATTAAAAGTCTGACATGCCTAAACTTTTAACTTTGTATGAAACACTTGATCTTACTACAAATGGATTCTATTTATCACATGCGTAGTAGACATATTCTTGATTTCATTTCCAAAAACACAGTGAAGAGTAAGCGTAACATTACAGAAAAAAAACTTTTAAAAATAATGACTATATTTTTCACAAAAAAAAAACTACACTTCTCAGGCTTCACTGTCTAAGAACAGATGTGGAAAACAAAATTTAAGGTAACATCACATAATAAATATCAGAGTCACCCCTGCAAAAGTGCATGTGGATTTGTTTGGGAGTTTTTGGCCTAAAACACCACCTCAACCTTCCTCTCATGTACGCTGTCAGAAAAGAGCTTAAAGTTCATTTCCAAAATCTCAGTCTACTTTCTGGAGAACAACTATGAACTCTAGTGAAACATGTTTGAAACAGCTTGCTTAGGATATAAAACATATTCCAAACCCTCAATGGAATAAAATAGCCTATCACTTTTATTTGAATTGTAACAAAGGATTAAATCTTCCTCACAGAAAATCATTAGCTTTAAGTAATAGAAAATCATCACTCATTATACAATTTTAAATTTAAACTAATTAGTATTATTTTATCAATTTTGAAAATTGATGTTAGACATCTAGTACCAAAACAATTTGGATAATTAATCTTTTAGGCTCAACTGCAAGCTGAATGTATAACATGCAAGGTCTAGGTTTAGGATTGGAATTAGTCTGCATCTAATTGAAGCACTAAATCCCTGCATATTTTCTTCATTCATCTTACTATCTTAAGCAATAAAAGTAAATATATCCTATTCTTATCTCTGAAGAATTCATTGCTAATGGTTAACCTGAGAACAATTTTTACATAAAAGTTACTTATGTGAAGACTTCTCACTGTGCTGGCCCTAATTCAAAAGCACACAGCCTTATTCTGCCATGGTTGTTCTGAACCTCGAGGTGGCAGTTCTCTGCTCTACTTGTATTTGCAGAATCTCCATTAAGTGTTATAAATATAAGACCTGCTCTTTTCAATAGTATAGGACGAGGAGGAGGCAAAATAGAATGAGTTGTATATGCATATTTTTCTGTTGAGGTCACTTGAAGACAGAGATGGAGATATGCAGATTTATATATCACTGTCAAACAGCATCATCCCTTCACAGCCTCATGGGAATTAAAAGTTGAGGTAGAAACATGGGCCGCAGAAAAGCAGTAATCCATCTCTATTGCTAGAGCCAATACAGAAATGTTGGTATGCATTATGTTAACAACATTAATCTTTTCACTATGTTTTTTTTCTCCTTAGAAAACCTCAGCACAGGAGAAAGTTAAATAGCAGTAATTAGCAATATCTACCAACAAATAAAAGGCATGCTTAGGAAGTTATCTACCACCTAGATACATCTAACGAGTTGGTTACTTTTTATTAATCATTTTTAACTTGATCCTTAATTAAAATTCATCTCCTATTGTAAGCCCACTTTTCATGCATTTGCTCAACTCTCCATTTGGCAAACCATCTCACCAATGGAAGTATCTGGGACCATCAAATCTTTTCTGCCTTGTTTCCTCTTCACCATCACTGTGCACAAAGGGTCCTGAATCAATTCCTCAATGACAGAAAGTCATCTCATCTCACTACAGCTCGGTTCTCTCATTTGTGAAAGGACAATCACAACAGTGGGTCTTCATGATCATCAAAGAGCAAAGAGGAAATACTTTAATTCACCTGCAAGAGAGCACTCCTTAGTCAGACTTGGTGGAACACACCTTTAATACCTCAGAGGCTGAGGTAGGAGGATCGCTATGAGGTCCAGACCAGCCTGGACTGAGAGTCAGTTCCAAGTCATCCTGGGCTACAGTGAGACCCTGTTTCAAAAAAAAAATCACAGGGTGGGGGGGAGTGAGCATTTCTTAAGCAATACATTTTCATGTATTTATTCTACCAATTCCAAATTTTTAGCCCTTTGGAGTCATGAATGAGAACCTGACTCAATCTTAAAGCTTCTGGTCATTTTTCAGCCCTTACTGAGCAGCCTAACTTCGGACCATGGCACCATTCAATATTACTAATACATAATTTAAATACTTGAATACTGATAAATATAGTTGCACGCAAAACTCAGTAAACAGCTGAGTAAAATTCCATCGTATAAATATACTATAGTTTCGTTATTCATTCCTCCATGGATGGGCATTTGGGTTGATTCCAATTCCTGGCTATTATGAATTGAGCTGCTAATAAACATAGTTTTTGGCCCCCAAAGAGAAATGCACTCTACAAATGATTTACAAAGAGGCTACTAACAATAGAATCTAGCTAATTCAGAAATGTGTATCTCAGTTAACCTACACTGATCTCACTCTCCAATGGAGATTCTGTTTGTGTTTTTCAGAATGCAGTGAGAGCTGTGGCTCATCCGACCCTACCAATGAGCCACAGGCTGATAGCTGAGATGTTGGCAAGAGATGAGCCACCACAGTCATACTGTGGAGGATCCATATGGAACCCTGCAGAGAGTGGTGGGATAAGCAAGAGACCCGTAACCACAGCCAATCAGTCAACACAGGATGAGCCAGCCAGCCAGACCAACGATTTCAACACAACCTAAAGCAGAAGTACAGAGGCCACTAAGACCTCAACAATAAAGCAGCCTTAATACTCACCCACCATGACTCAGGGAACTGAGCAGAAGAGGGGGTGGAAAGATTATAAGAGTCATGGTGGGGGAGAATGTCCAGAGACATCACCCCCCTCAGTAACAACATACAAAGGGGGGTGGAACGGAGTTGTCTCCTGGGCTATCCCTAACCCCCTACCCCATAGACTGATCCAGTTTGCCCACAGAGGAGGACACCCAGCTGACTGGGGACAGGGAAGAGGGAAATTGGGGAAATGGGGATACCAACTCATTATTTTCTCATTCAATGTATCTAATTATGGACAATAAAAATTAATTAATTAAAAAAAAAACTCAAAACAAATCAGAACCACCTCTAATTAAGGAGCTGCACATCACAGTCAGAAGCAGCTGTCCAAGCCTTATCCCAAGCCATCTGAAAACATCTGATGACTTGTATTGTGTTAAAACTTTCCAAGTTTAAGGATAAAACACAATATAATAGCATTGTCTAGACCAATGTGGACTCACGTTAAATGCTAATAATTTTCTTAACACTTAACATATATAGTAAAGTGTTTCCTTTGTTTCATCGAGTCACTTTCATATCTTTTACCATTCTGACTTTGGGCAAACTTCAGATGACTGCATAATGCCCCTCAAAAAAATAATCAGTTTCTATCCGTTGGAGCCCATCACGTGTTATTGGGAGAATGTAGTATTCCAAGAACTTAGGCTATCCACGATGAACTTGTGTGGCCACTAACCACCATAGAATCTTATTATAGTACGGTGGAGATTTGAAACCCAGTCAGAGAGGTCTAGGTGAAGGGAAAGTTAGTATGGAATTCTATCACCATAGCTAAGGGATGCTGGTGTTAACTGGAAGGTGGAAGAGACAAAGGATGATGTTCCCCTGCAGCTCTCACCGAGAGTGATATGTGGCTTGAAAGTAAATGTCCCCCAGAGGCTCATGTGACTTGAATACTTAGCCCCCAGTAGGTGGCAATTTGGGAAAGTTCTAGTGCCTTTGGTTGGTGGAGTCTTGCAGAAGGAGGTATGTTGTCAGAGGCAGGTTTTGAGGTAATATAGCCCAGCTCCACTTAAACAGCTTCTTTCCTGCTGCTTTGGAGATGTGATGCATGCCTGGCTGTCTGTTCTTCCCATGCTTCTCCTGCCATGAAGAAACTTCCCCATGAACCTGTCAGCTGAAATAAACCAAACCCTTTCCTTCCATAAAGCTGCTTTTGGTTGGTGTTTTGTCCCAGCAATGAGAATGCAACTGAGCCACTAGGGAAGAGTATGATTTCAACACAAGGACTCTGGGTTTGGACTTTTGGCCTCTAATAGTGTAGGAAAATAGACCGCTGCTGTGTTAAACCATCCTTATTGTGTGATTTGATGACTGGCCATAGGAAACAAATGTATAAACTACACTTTCCTCTCATTGATTTTGTACTTGGCTATATGATTTGCTTTGGCCAACAGAACAAGAAGGCTGAAGTGCTTGCTTTAAAGATTCTTATTGCTTATTTGGTTTAGTGAATATAACACAGATAGAGTTCTTTAGACTTCCAGAAGAAACACAGATTCAAGCTAAGAGAGGCACAGTGAAGCCAAGCAAGTCAAGTCATGGTGAACTGAATCTTTGGCCCCAGGAAAGTAAGTAAGAAATAAAATGTGGGCATAAACCACTGAGTTGTTGATATTAGTTGTTGCTCTAAGCATACATGAATACAAAAACACATAGTCTGCTATTGGTGAGCATTATACCCACTGCTATGATGTTTTATTTTGATATTTTAAAATTATGGTTTTGTTTTCTTTAGCTACAGAGTGTAATTAAATATTATTAGAGTTCTTCACTATTATGAACATCCAGCAATCTCTGGATGAGTCCTTTAATTGCTTGAATGATTAATGCAATATTAAATAATTATTAATAATTGGTCCCTAATCTTCCCATTGATCTCAATTTTTAATGTTTCTGATTTTATATTTTACTCTCCTATTATCTTGTAATTCTGCAATGGTGCTATCCTTTTTGGAAATGTGGGAAATCTCCCATTGCATCAATGACTCTAATTAGACAGCTTAGTTGACATCCATGCCTCTAAAATCATGAAGCATTTTCTAGTCAATATTGTTTACTTTTCTCCAATTTAAAATATATTGCTCAACATCCATTTTCCTCCTCAGATTCTCACCTTCACCAATTTTGAGTTATCTTTCTGTTTATCTTCTCTTCCTACAAAAGTTTGTTCTTCTATTTCTAAGGTTAATTCCAAGTATACAATTCTATTTTTGTCTTTAAATTTTGATAGCAAGGCTACATTCTTCTTTCATTGATGAATGTGCCTTGTGATATATATATATATATATATATATATATATATATATATATATATATATATATATATGAAAGTGGTTGTAACTTTTACTGAATTAACTTTTTATAGCTGGTATGCATATTCTGGAAAGTTTTATAGAGAAATTATGGGTTGGTAATAGCAATTAACAGCATTAAATAATCATGAGATTTTATTGATAGCTTTTAGGAAGCTCTCCAAGAGAGTAACTACAGAAAACCAGCCAAAGAACCAAAACTACTTCTTTGGGTTAGGTCATTTATCTCCTTCACAGAACACCCAATCAAGGGGGAGATCATTTGAGTGGATATTCATCTTCTCTGTCTCCAACTGAGCCCTGTGACTTTGCCATGGGGATGCACCTACATAAAGGTGAAAGAGATATTTTGTTCAGTTTTGTGAAAAGGTTTCATGTGAGGCTGGAGTGACGGGTCAGCAGTTAAAAGCACTTGCTTGCAAATCCTGGTGGCCTGGGTTCAATTCCTTATTTCCCTTGTAAACCAGATACATACAATAGCGCATGCTTCTGAAGTTCATTTGTAGCTGCAGGAGGTCCTGCTGCGCCCATTTTCTCTTTCTCTCTCCTGCTGTCTCACTCCTTAATGAATAAATAAATAACAAAGCATCCCTGCAATCACTGAGGACTCCACAGAGATCAATTAGTAGGAATTCCATGGTGAAAGAGACCTGACTCCGGAATGTGGAATGAGCAAATCCAGCACTGTGGAACTGGTGGGTGATTTCTGGCCAGGCTGACATGCTCATATACCTCAGGCGGCCATCACAGTGTGATTCCACTCAGCAGCTCGCTCTAGACTGTAGCAGAAACAGCAATTCTAGGACAATCTTGCAAGTCTTCTAGACATACAGGAGGGTGAGGTCATGAATGGGCCATACATTCATAATCATGAAACCCATGAGATCACATGTGACTATCCTTCAGATGGGTCAGGAAAACCTGTGACCTTCTAAGGTCAATCTCAGCCTTGTTAATGAGCTTCTTACTCACCCTTTTTACAATATGTCAGAACCTTCTGGTTTTATTCAGGCAAAACAATGTAGAAAATGTTGGTTTTGCACTCCTTCCTACTCACCGTTCCCACCATGGTTCCTCATGGTCTTCCAGTAAACACTGTTGCTCTGCCCAAAGGCTCCCTTCAAGCATCTCTCTGCACTGACCATGGAGACAACCTCATTGCTGAAGTTCCCAAGTCCAGAGCCAGCCTTTCTCAGAGCTCTGGACTCCTTTCTCTTGGGTGCCTGAGTAGAAAGCCATAGAAATTACCATCTGAGGTTGGGTTTTTCTCTTTCCTTCCCCAGAATCAAATGTCCTGCAACTTAACTCCTCACAGGATGGTTTGCCCCTTTGTCCTTAAGAGTTCAGTCCTAAATTAGAGGCTCTGGAAGGATAGTGATAGGGAGTTATTCTCCTATATTATCATGAAGACAAACCATTACAAAAAACTCAAACACATGGAGGTGTGAATAACAAAATACTTTTTATAGCTCGTGCACCAACAATAGCAATATTATCGATATTTATTTTACACCAATGATAGCAACATTATTAATATTTACTTTACAGCCTGTCGCACTCAGTTATAACCCACTGAAAAACAACAAAGAACAACTCCATTTGTGATGGGGTTTTCTAGTCATGCCTGTGTATATATATTTGGATTTGGAAAATAGTGCATTTTTAAATGAGATTTTGAATTTTTTTACTACTTGTCTAACAAATAAATCTGCTTTAATGACACGAGTCAGCATGAACTCCAAATCAAACTTAAAACCAAGAACACAAGACTATAGGAGGCACATTAATCAAAGTGATTAGTTTATTTTGAGTTATTTTGCAATGGTAGCCTCTAGTTTCTTAACAATTTCCAGATCTGCATTATGGAAGCACCTACTGGGTTCTTCAATTACCTAGTAACATAAGAATGGCTAAAGGGAAGGATAGTTTTCATAGAGCCTGTGTGTTGAATTTCACAAGAATAAGGGCTAGATTATTCCTACTTTTGGCTAAATTCAACAATGTGTTCACTGAGTAAAATCAGTGATAAGATGGAGTCAGTAAAGAGGCCAGCCTGGGAGTAGCCAGGTACTGGAAGTTAATAAATCCCATGGGAGGCCAGGGTGGAACCCTGTAGTCAAGGAAGTTTCCATTGCTCCACAGCAATCCCAGTAATCCTATGAGCCAAGTGTTGCAGTCAGCTTCCTAGTTGCTGCCCAGAAAGAACCCAAACAATAGCAGCTTGTGGAGGAAAGGGTTTATTAGGTTTACGGACTCGAGGGGAGACTCCATCCTGGCAGGGGAAATGATGGCATGAGCAGAGGGGTGGACATCACCTCCGCCACAGCACTGGAAACAGTGGAAGGAAGGTGTGCCAAACACTGGCAAGGGGAAGCTGGTTTATAACCTCCATAAGCCCGCCCTCCACAACATAGCTCCAGTGAGGTTCTAATTCCTGAACTGCCATCAGCTGAGGATCAATCACTGAAAACACATTATTTTGTTTGTGGGGGACACCTGGATCAAACCATGACACAAAGCAAGCTCTGTCTGTACCTCCCTAACAGGGAAGGTCTTGGAAGACAGATCAAGGGTAGCAGATAAAATAAATCTCAAATGGTAGAAGGTTTCAACAGCTAGCACCAGAAGACCAAATCAAATGTTCCCATGACAGGAGCCAAATAACATTAATGGTATTTCTCTTTAGTGTTCTAATCTTACTATTCACAAGGCATTATTATGTTGTTTAACACCAAGGAAGTTTATTTGATTACTACCACTGTATAGATTAATAATGTGAGGCTCAAGCAGATAAAGGCATTTTAGAACACAGTTGTACCCAACTGAAGGGCTTACACTTCTTCTTCACCTGAATGCTAGGAAGAAGACAGGGTCCAAGGTCTCTAAGTGGAATCAAAAGAGGGTTTCATGTGAGGCTGGAGAAATGGCTAAGCAAATCTGGAATGATGAGAAGGAGCAAAGGGTTAATCAAAATTTACGGTGTTATGAATAAGCCATGTAGAAACAGATCTAATAACATATATGTGAGAAAAGAAAAGAATTTGGACCCCAGTATCCTGTTGGATAATGTTGTGGCCAGAAACTATAGATTATTAAAAATATTTCAGTGACAGGGGTTAGAAAGCCATCCACACAGTTATTGGTCAGGGAGGCCCAAGGAGCACCCAAAACACTACAGGCTATTGCCAAGGTTCTGGTTGCCCATCAGAAGTAGATGGTAAGACCCTATGGCTGAAGACACCACATGCTTGGGCTATAGGCCACTGAGAAATCAAACTGGAACTGAGCTGGAAGCCTCCTCCTGCTGATGAGCTGCCATGATGCTGGAGATGGAAAGGTTCATGTAAAAGAGAAATCCAGGTTTGGGGAGACCTTACCAGTCCCTAGAGAGTCAGAGATCCTTCTTCTAGGCCATGTGGGTAAGGAAGAGACAGAATTATCTATTGAATGAGTATTTCCTGCCCCAGGTGAGCAGGGAGACAGGCGGTTGGTTCATACCTGACCAATCAGTTTTAGCGCCTAGGGGATGGGGTCTATGGAGCTTGAATGAAACTGTCACAATCCCCCCTATGAAGAAATAACCCTAACTTCTGTTAGGGTATTGAGGTATGGAATCAAAAACATCTCCAGAAAAAAAATACATACAATTTTAAGAAAAAAAAATTAAACAAGAATACCCACAAGAATACCCATTTTTATTCTGCAGGAGAAAAGGCAAAGCTCCGAATGGGGAGGGGTTAAAGAGGAGCTTGGCAACATCTCTCTCCTAAACTCCCACAAATTCATTCCTGGTGCTGAAAATCTAATCCATAGCCTGTGGCTGGGGCAGTCATATACCCTAGAGGATAAACTACTATTGGCTAAATGGACATATTATACTCACCAAACTGCCCTATAAACAGTTAAGTTTATGTTTATTTTAATGCTACTCTCACTCTTGGTTAGAGAAGCTTCATTGTTCAGAGAGTGGTGACCACTGGGGGGAATGAAAACTCACCAAAGTGCTGGGAAAAGACAGTGGACTGTTCAGCACTATGTGAGACAGCTCTCTCACACCCTCTGAGGTGCAATATTGCCTTCCTGACACTAAGTAGCCTTGATATTTATGATCTCACAAGCCCTGCATAATAGGATAAAAAATGATGACATCAACATAGAAGAGAGACCAAATGAAAAGATGAAAGAGTCAATGCAGGAGGGAGAAAAAGGAGGGTAGAGTGAGGGGGTTAGGATCATAGAAATTGTCAAAAACAAGTTTAAAATAAAACAGTTTAGAATCAACTGTCATCAACCGCATGATGCAAGTGTTGAGTATTGTGTAGGGATTGTGGTCACATGGCCACTGATTAAAGGGACAGTGTGACAAATTCCATGGCCCTTTCCCCTCAGCATTTTTTAACCTGACCGAACTTTCAGACACTTTGAACCTGGCAGAAGGCTGTAAGAGATCTCTCATGGAAACTAAAGATCTTTCCTCACGCGTGCATTATTTCAAAGCACATGTATAGACAAGACTGACATCATGTCTTTAAAAACCTCAATTTATGGCACATCCTCAAAACTCATTGCAGACTGGCCTGAGCTGACCTACCTTTTTACAAATTTTTCTGGCACTTAGGAAAACATATCAGCCCCTTTCATATAAAATCTCACAAGTACAGAAACATATGGAATTGCACTCATGCTTAAGTTATACATCTTGTGAAGTTTTAGTCTGTAGGCTCCCATGTGTATTTTTATTTTTTAATAAGGTGCAAGGTTTCTTATACTGGGAGCCGAAGTTGACTTTTAGCAAGGGTGATGCAAGTCTCTTCTTTCTTTTTTTTTGGAATTAAAGAGCAAATGAAGGTGTAACTGAATTCAGTCTCACAAGTTGGACATTGCTCTTTCTCTCAACTCAAGGCCAATGGGGATTAATGTCCCCAGGCCACTGCCCTCCTCTCTCCTCCCCACAGACTTACCTACTTCTCATGTCCTCACTCTACTGGAGGGATCAACAGAAGAACCCGTCCTTGAAACTAAGACTTGCTTCTGTCCTTTTGATGCAGGAAGGGTCTATGCACCCCAACTTCTGTCCCTTATCTGTTTTTAGTGCAGGATTGATAAGACTAACTTCAAGTGTAAATTATGAATATTATAAGGTTTCTTATGGGTAGAATTAATATCCAAGATGGTGGCTAGCTGAAAGCCTCAAGCCAGGAGAATTTTCTTCCTTGCCTGGCAAGAGAGGAAGAGGAGATGGAAATCTCTGAGGGGTGAAAAGGATAGAGGGAAGGGAGAGCAAAGGGCAAACAGGCCCAGGTGACTAAGCCAAAGACTAAAGATGACCTACCTGCAGAGGAAGGAGAGCCCAGCCTCAGAGGAAGAATCCAATCCGACCAGTCCGCCATAGTGAGCACCAGCAGCCCTGGCTCCCTTCTTGAACAATCAAGAGGACTATTTTTATTGACTATTTTGTGAATGCAAGTTTTTTATTAGCTCTAGAAACATTTTTTAAAAAGAGGGAATCATACCTCATCCCATTTTTTAAGTGTAAATGAATTTTTTAAGAGGTGAAATCATTTGCTGGTTGCTTCTTTTTTTTTTGTTACAAGCAGAAAATAATGGGATATTGCATTATGGGAGGCTTTGGATGTCTTGGGTGTTAGCTTAACATTCCACAGGTAAGGGGTTAGTTTTATATCCTACAATACAAGTCATAGTAAATGGCAATTTGTAGTCACATCAGTGCATTTAATATATCATGAATATTTTCAATTACTCTTAGTCTGTGTTTTTAGTAGAACCATTTCCTTAATAATAATTTTAAAAAATGCTCTTTGGTTCCTTGGCCACTGCCCCATCAGCACTCTGTGCCTCTTTGTCACCTCTGGTAGTGGTAGTCCAGTATTCCTAGTCATTTTGATAATGCACAGTGAAAGATGGAAAGTTTGAATTTGCAGTTATACGATACTAAAGTTGTGAGCCAGTGGGAGTTGAGGAGAGCTTGTCAGCATTTGAAGATACTTGTATAATACAGAGCCTCCCAAGGAAAATGCCTGTGAGATTGCACCTGAACTGGAATAACTTTCTACGGAAACAGTACATGGTCTTTAAATTTTCAGTACTGTGTTACGACTTGTGTATGATTAAAGTCTCTGTGTGCTATTCCTTAGCACCAATAAAATTATGAAAGGAAAAAGTCAGAGAGAATTAAGAAATAGTGAAGGACTCAGAGATTAAGGAACGTCAAACAATAACAAGGTGATGAGCAAGATGCATGAGGGAGACAAGCAGGAACATACCTAGGCAGAAGGAAGTTCCCTACCCCTTCCTAGCTGAACCTGTGGGTGATATAAAGTGTCCCCAGATGGGGGAGCCTGAAAGCTGGAAGGGCAGGCAGCCATGCTGGCCATGAGGTTTATGATGCTGGGAATCGTTTTTTAATGATTTTTTTTCCAGTATAAGATCTTAATTGTCAAGGATATCCCTTCCCTTCAAAGTTCTAAATGGGAAGATCATACAACTTCTCATTGTGCTTATAGCAATTGAACCATTTAAGCAAACCATTTAACAGAAAGAACGTTTTAGGAAAGTTCCAAGTTGATGATTCTTTCTATAACAGCCTGAATGTCATGAGAGCATAATCTTATCCCCCTACCGCCTCCCCTTTCAGAGAACAGAAGCCTTGATTTTTACCTCATTGCACTGACTTGTTCCTTTCAGCTTTTGTCCCCCAGTTGGACAACATTTTCTTTTTTGTTCCCACATTCTCATGTACTGGAAGGTTTTTTTTTTTTTCTAAATTTAAAGATACTCATTTAGAAATTTTCAGAATAAACACTTTTCAAAAACCTGAATGGTGAGACTATGAAATATTCTGTGTAGTTTCAGAAAAGAAACTTCAAAAGTTTTCCTGTCATAGTCTTGAAGATTTCAAAATCCCCAGGCTTTATTTTGTAAAATAACTTTTGCCTTTGGACAAGAAACAAAAGATAGGCATTTGTATAGTTACTTGTGTTACATAATTTGTTATATTTATAGACTGAAATTTTCTAGAATTTTTTAGCATATTAAATTAGTGCTAGTAAATCTTTTTTTAAAATATCTTTTATTGTTGTCATTTTTTGAAATGTAGAACAAGTTGGCCTCATACTTGAGATTCTCTCTGTTACCCTTCTATGCACTGAGACCATGGTTCACTGTCACATTGCCTGGTTTTACATTTATTTTCTTTAAATACTTAGTATAATACTACTGCCAGGAATTTATCCCACAATACATAAACACATGTGCACATAAATGTACAGATAGTGGGAATATTTTCAATAACAAAAGACAAATACTTATACTTTTATAAATATAAGACTGGTTAAAATGTATGTTTCAAATGTATAATAAAATAGCATAAAATTCCTATATATACATACATATACATATACACATACATACATATATATGTGTGTGTAAACATATGGCTATGAATAATATATCTTAGAAATGAAGTAAAAAAAAGTGTGGAGATCATTGCTACAAAACAAGTACACAGAGACAATTGTGGACACACATTTAAGGATGTTTTGAAAATATTGCCAGAAAACATGGAAAGGGGACATGCCACTGAGATGAATTTCCAAACCGGACACAGTTTATGGGATAAAAGGATTTACTGAAGCTACAGATCCAGGGGAAGTTCTATAATGGTGAAAGAGGCTGCCTGCCCCCTTTCACAGGTCCAGAGAGAGAAACCCATCACCAACACTACAGACACACAAGCAAAACAGGCAGGCAGAGAGGAACAAAGATTTCTTTTCCCTCTATATAGCTTTAGGGCAGGGTCTTGCAGACTTCTTAGCTTCCTAAGTCTCTGGAATTTCCTTCCTGTCCTGCCTTCCCAGGAAGAGATATAAATTTTCAGCTTCCCTGAGTTTCCTTACATCATGACCCTTGCCAAGAGGGGTGCTTTCCTGTGATAAACATCAACGATCCACCAAATATAATTAAGATCAAGTTGTCAACAAAACTTAACAATCAGAGGGACCAACTGAAACATGTTTCCTTGATATACTCTCTTGTCCTGTATTTTGTTTTGCTTTGTTTTATGAGGTAGGGTCTCACTCTAGCCCAGGAAGACTTGGAATTCACTATGTAGTCCCAGGGTGGCCTTGAACTCATGGTGATCCTCCTACCTCTGCCTCCTGAGTGCTTGGATCAACACCACACCCAGCCAAAGCTTGTATATTTTTAAAAATATTTATTTATGACAGAGAGAGAAAGAGGGAGGGAGAGAGAGAGAGAGAGAGAGAGAGAGAGAGAGAGAGAGAGAATGAATATGTGAGCCAGGGCCTCCATTCACTGAAAACAAGCTCCAGATACATGTACCACCTTGTACATCTGGATTTACATGGGTACTGGGGAATCAAACTCTGGTCCTTCTGCTTTGCAAGCAAATGCCATCTCTCCAGCCCAAAAACCTGTATTTTAATAAAAGTAGCTAATACAAAAATTCTGCAACAAACTAATGTTTATCAATGTGGTAGACAGTCAGATACCTAAGATGGACTCCAAGCTTCTTGTCCCCTGAAGTAGTGCCCTGCAGAGCACCCAGCTCTTGAACACAAAAGAGGCATCTCCCCGTGATTGAATTCATACCTGTGATGAGGTTACATTATAAAGTAAATGTTAAGAGCCTGAAGCTCTAATTAAAGGCACTAATCCATAGATTTTATGTTAATCAGAGTTATATTTCCCGGTGGGTCTGACCTAATCAAGCATGCCCTTTAAAAGACTGCCTAGAAGTCATAAAGGTTTTCCTCCTGCCTTGAAGAAGGCTATGCTGTGAGTTTTCTGTGGCATAGATTTGGGGGCAACCTGTCCTTCCTCAGTGTGATCCTTGGCTGACACCTGGAGCACACCCTTATGAAGTTATGAGCAGAGGATGGCTTCAAGCAGTGCTGGATTCTTTAGACATGGAAATATCATGGACATCTGTTTATATTGCCTTTAGTAGTGAGATCAATGATGACTCTTAATGCAATTACAATAAACTATTAAAAGTGATTTCTTATTGCAATTTAACAAAACAATTTTAACTGCAACATGGTGAGGAAGTTCCTCTGTAATTGCTGGGCAAGGAAGCTTTTATGGTATGAAGCCAGTTCTCAGGAGGCAGCTGCCTGTGGGGGATTTAGAGACCAGCACAGGTTTGGCTAACTGAGAAGATTCATAAGTCTGTGAGAGGTCAGCCTTGACCCATGAGTTACAACAAAGATGGCTGAATCCAACCCCTGACAATGTTCATCTAGTCATTTATTTGAAAGTGGTCTGTTTGGATAGGCAGCTGTCAGTAGGAAAATAAATGGGGATCATAGTGAATGATGCAACTGCAAAAATGAGCACTGTGGTTATAAACCTATAAACTAGTGGCTTTAAGTCACATGTTTATCACCTGATAAACTCGTAAGAACAATTTCCTCATCTCCAACAAAGCACATTATGACTAAATGGGTCAGTAATGAGATCCAGGAGTCAGCATTTATTTCTTTGACTTTTTTTAAGTAAGAGTTTTAATGTCCTCCCTCCTTACATTCGTTTTACTGAATTCCCTGCTCTTTCCTTCCTCTGTAAAGATGCTCATTCTTTTTGTTCTCCTCTGTCAAAATCTTGATGGCACAATATTACACAGATCGTGTGGATGTAACATTTGTAATGAGGTCATGAATGTACTAGTTAGTTCATGTCTGAAGGACAGTGCTCCAAGGGACTGCTCCCCACACTATGGCTCTTCGCCTTACTATCTTTTGTCACTATGATGGGTTTTGACACTTTCCTTGAGCACAGCACTAATGTATGGTCTGGCACCTCCTCTGCAGTGTTTCCTGAACCCTGGCAGGTATGATAAAGATGTTTCCTCTGGTGCTAAGGTCTTGACCGTCCCTTCTCATCATCCTCATGAGGTTCAGGTCTCTCCAGTACTTATCACAACTTGCAAAACGAAGCTTCTCTATCCACAAGTGAGAACAGCTCTACTCTATAGGCTGACACAATTTGATACAGAAAATATATCCGTTTAACCAAAAAACAGTAACACTGTCCCCTCCAAGGCCCATGACCTTCCAAGCCCTAAGTAATTTTGACTTGTTAATCAGTACCAGATTCCCTCCCATGGAGTGGGCCCCATATTCAATCAGTGAACAGATGGTTACCCCCATATCTGACATGCCCTTATTATACTAGTTGGCATGTCCTGCATGGCTGGCCAGTTTTGTAGGTTGCAGTATCCACAGCTGAGTAAGACAGTTGATGACCTTTAACCCCTAGTAGCCTATATCACATTCCCTAGCATTGCGGCAGCTAGTCAGCAGGAAGGAAGCTTCCAAGGAGCCAGAATTTCTAAGACTATCAGGGGATTCTGATGAACTGAGCTGGAGTGTCTAGTGCAGGGCTAAATTGAGATAGCATTCTAATGGAGCCTCATGCCTCATCTCGAAATTCAGCATATGTCTAGACTCACCTGGCACAGGACCAGGTGGCATTTGAATAGGGCACAACTGTGTCTGTTTCTAAGCAGCATGTATCAACACTGTGTGCCAATATCTTTTGTGGTGAGATAGAGACCTGACCAAAAATAGATGTAAACTAAGATGTTGAAAAGGAGACTGGTGTGAGTTTAATCCTTTGAGAAAAAGAATTATCCTTTCTGTGTCTAAGGGAATTAGAAGTGGAGTATGTGTGTCTACGTGTAAACAAAATGTAGGGTAATGCACAATGAAAAACCAAAGCTAAAGGATTTTTACCAATATAATAGTTATACTGTTTGAAAATTATTAAATATATTTTATAATGGGATTTTCTATGTATTTGATGTTTTAAGAGCAACAATTTTGCATATAGAACCATCATTTATCTTCCTTAATAAAAATAACTTATCATTTTTATGAAGGTCAGTCCTAAACACCATATGTCTAAATCAGTGGACTGAAGCAGTTATTCATTTTCTCATGTTTTATTCATACTAAGATGATGAGAATATGTACCAAGCACACAAAGAGGTGCCTGGCATTTCTCAGTAAAGTTGAGAAATAAAAACCCACCACTCTATGCATTAACTTTAGTGACACAAAAGAGAAGGTGAATTATACCAGCATGAAAATTAAGGCAAGTATCAGAGCAGAAGCGTATTAGAAAAGGTGACATATGTATTTGTAAATCATAGCTTCTAAGAGCCATCTATCAATCATCAATCAATAATCTATCAATTATGCTTTTGGCTACAAAGAAAAAAGCCTCATTTGAAGGTTGCTTAAATAACAAGAAATTTTTCATCTATTATAACAAGATGGGACAATATGGATTTAATTTTGTAGCATTGAGGATGTCATTAAGGAATCAAATTATTTTTCTTTTCTGTTCTGCTATTCTCCAAGCTGAGTTTTTGGCCTCTAAAATATTAGGAATATTATAACCTCTCAAAATATCACTTAACCATAGGAGCAAAGGACAATTCTTGTCATCCTTCTTCTAAAAGTGAGTCATTAGAATACTGTCCAATGCTAATACGACAAGTAACCTCAACTGTGGTGGGTCCAAGCTTGTCCAGCTGGTGGTCCAAGATAGCTACAAATGTGGCTGACCACAAATTCATAAACTCACTGAAAATATTATGTGATTTTTTTAAGACTGTTTTTTTGTAACTTGATTTATGGTTCTGGAGCATGAACTTTGTGAAGATGCCATGTTACAGTGTCAAAGGATTGGACAAGTGCTGTAGCCTGATTCATACATGAGAGTGGTGGAGAGGCCACGTGCTAGGTGGGAGACTCCCAAAGTTTGGTTTTCTCTTTTCAGGACGAAGGGTTTTATTGGGGAGGCAAAGAGATTTCACACAATGTGTGAGAAGCATTGGCTTGTGATAGAATTTTGAAAGTGCAGCTAATTCCATAGAACTGGGTGGTATAGTCAGCTCTCCATTGTTGGGATGAATTTCCAAACAGACAAAGTTGATGGGGGAAGGGTTCATTTCAGCTCCCAGAACCAAGAGGAGTTCCATAATGGCTAAAGAGGCTCCAAACAGAGATGCCATCAAAACAGCCAGCACCACAGCAAGCATAAAACCCACAGTGGCAACACCAGGGACCCAAGCAGAGCTCCTACACCATTGGGCTGTAATTCAGATCAAACATAAACACACCTTAGGGCTGGACCCCGGGGTCCATGCCCAGTGACACCTCTTTCAGCCAGGTTACTGGAAATCCAAGTTGCAAGCTTTAATAAAGTACCTGAGTCTATTGGGAACATGC
Organism: Zapus hudsonius; assembly: GCA_004024765.1. Taxonomy (NCBI): domain Eukaryota; kingdom Metazoa; phylum Chordata; class Mammalia; order Rodentia; family Dipodidae; genus Zapus; species Zapus hudsonius. The sequence continues at coordinate 19,198 of PVHP010012101.1, forward strand.
ATTCAAACTACCACACCCGGTCACAGAGACAGAGAACATGAAAGGACGGAAAACAAGAAGTGTCTCATATTTGTCCTAGAAAAGAAGGAATTAGCAAATCATACAATGAAACTTATGTTCTAGAAATAGGCCCATGAGCAAGTTCAGGTGAGGAGCTCTGAGAGGCTGCTCTGGAGCCAGCAAAGAGGACTCAGGCACAGATTCCCCATCAGGTTGTGGGTAAGTCAACACTAGCCTCTCCGAATATTCGGTTTCTGGTGTACCAATGTATTTATCCTCTATTGAGAGGAGAGGTTAAATACAAAATTCCCCTTTGCGGAACTGAGGAAATACTGATTTCCTTAAGTGAAGCACTTTCAAAAATTGCAATGACTAAAGGCATTTCCACTTTATGGTCTAAATAAGTCACACATTTCTTAAATTTACACATGGAAACAATTTTCAAAGTCTTCTGAAACTATTGATTTTTCTTATTTAGCAGATTCACTTTATTACCTTGGACCAGAAATATTTCACTCTCCCTGAAAAACACATTAATTCTTTATGTTATTTTTTTTCAAGGTTGATTTGCATTACTAATTGTTTTCTCAGAAAATACTAAATATCAAAGGCCAATTTCTTTGCAATTGGCTACCTTTATAGATTAGCAGAAAGTATTCAGCAAGAGAATTTGTATTGTGCATGGGGACACATTGGGTCTTTAGAGTCTGGCCCTCCCATGGGAAAAGCCTGACACTTGGAACTTGGCTGGCACTGGCAGGGATAAGGCTGGAAGCTGGGTCTTTGTCACAGAGCTCTCTCTGTGCAAAGCAAAGTGATATAAGCAAGTATCAGACTCACGACCTCTGACTCACTGGCAGCAAACGCCAACCAAATGGCCTAGCAGCTGAGGGTGGGAAGACGAATTCCCCCATAAACGTCTGCTTTAGAGTTGGATCCAATACACAACACACTCTGGCCTGCTAAGCAGGAACACCCTCCCACTGAGGGAATAATTAAGTCACCAGAACTGTCTTTTGTAGAAGTCTGCTTTCCACAACTCAGAAATAAAAATCTTTTCCACAGACAAACAAGACTTTCAAGCAGGATTCAAGATTTTTAATCAGGCCATTATCCAAAGGCACTTTCTTCTATGGTTCTTTTATGCCTCACATTGCTAGGGCCAATTTTTCTTCTTTTCAATGTTAAAGGAGAGTGTTAAATTCACAATTTGATAATTTTCCTGAAAAGTTAAATTATACATAAATGGCACAGCAGCACTTAGATCACTCCAAGCAGATTCCATGTGAGATTCACTGATGGACGCTCTCAGATGAGGGAGTGTGAGAGTTTTGCAAACAGACTTCAAGACCAACTCGGTGGTTTCGACACCTCTTCTCCTTCTCAGATTCTACAGCACATCTCATGAGACCTTGTCTGCTTAAATGATGCAGACTGAAAGGTAAAACCTCAAACGATAGCTAAAGATGTAGAAATGGATAAAAATTGTATGATGTTAAACACTAAAAGTTGGTTGTTATGTTCTGGACCTCAAAGATTGCTATAAAGTAATTCCTACAGGCCAATATAACACTTTTAATAGTAACTTCATAGACTTTTAATTCTATAAATGATAAACTGACATAAAAAGTATCCTCTATGCCTTTATCTTGAAAAAAATAGATGCAAAGAATATTTTATTTCCTGATTAAAGCTCTAAATTATGTCAATTTAATGTCAACATCTGAATGTACTCCTATATTAGCTGTTTTGTAAAAACTTAACTGGCTAGTATTGAAAGTTAGTTTAACCCATTATTCTATCTAAGGACTGCTATGCTTTACTGTTATTCTAGTGGTCATATCTACATGTGCTCAGCTTAAATTTTATGATCCAGTATGCAGAAATAAAAACTACCAAAACCTTCAGAAGATAAAACAAAAATCCCAGTATGTATAGTCTGGCTACTTCATTTTATAACAGTAAAAAATGCTTTTAAAATAAAAAGGAAACTTGGAAAATCTGAAGTAGTACATTATTTATTGAGTTATGATTTCTTGTCTTATAATGGATACAGTTATGAAACTACAAACATTATTTGGTGTCTGTAACATTTTTAGCATTTTATACTTTACTGTATTTTCACATTTATCTCCTGGGCTTTGCTTTTCCATTCATAAATGAGGAAGTACTTTTTTATCCAAAATCTCATAAATGTGCAATGGGGAAGGATTTTAACTCACACTATCTCATCATTATTTTGTAAATAACAAAATCATCCAGGCAACTACTCTCCTCTCAACCTCACATTCTGGAGAATTTAGTATCAAAGTGTACCTCACTTTTGGAAAACAAAACAATTGTTACTTGCAAGAACCTAGCATCTCTCACTGTGTCCCCCCCCATATTCCTTTCTGACCTGGCCATACCATTTAAGTTTGAAAGAGACCCATGTTAATGTGCTGTACTTGAAGTCATAGTTCACGCATACTGCCTTATCCACAGAGGATATCAGTGAATAATTTGGGAGATTAAGATATTTCTATAGTGAATATTTTACTAATGAAATGAGCACTTACAGGAGCACATTTATGAAATGAAGCCTGTTAATACTAGCAATGTGAAAAGTTTAAAAGGATATTTTAATTTATCCACTTTTTTAGACTTTAACTCTGCAAGCCATGCTTCTGTAATTATTTCAGTTACGTTATTCTCAGTACCTTGCTGCCTTGATTGAAAAGGGATTATTCTACAGAGAAAAGAAACATCCTTTGCCAGCTATAAATTGCAAATGTAATTTATTTTGATTTCTGTAAAAATTACAAATGGGACATATTTCCAAACTTCCTTTATATTTTTATTAAAATTATGCTGTGTTGGATGATCTTATTATCTAACGTTACTGATTGAATTTCATTACAATCTCTTAGGAATTCCTGTCACCCCCTGGCTACTCCTGGGAAATCTTATGTGCCTCAAGAATGATGTTTGTTCCATTCTAATTTCCTTACATCATGAAATACACTGTGGTTACTGCTTGCTATGTAACACATTTTAACTATCATTGAAAATATCAGAAGAAAAAAAAAGACAATAATTTGTCATCCCTAAAATTCAAACACATCGATGGCTCTTAAAAATCTTAAAAAAAAATCAATGCCTGCCTCTCTATATGACTCACAAGTTTGTTTGCTTTGAATTATTATGACATCGTTCATGTCAAGTCACAGAGTTCCTTAGCCTTGATCCAAACTTGTGACTTGTTCTTTCTCCTTCCTGGAAGGTCTGCCCCAGGACCTGGGCTGGCATGTCACCTGTCATAGGCAGCGTTTGAGGACCCAGGCCACACTGGAGCCTACCTGTCCCCTCCCATCCCTCTGACTCTCTTCTAAAATATCAAACATTTTCTTTAATTTCATTCAGTGTATTCATATGAGCAACAGAAATAGCCAATGCTATTAATTTTCACATGTGATAATTTACTGACATTGTCAGAGACAGGGAGAAAGCACCAGGGTCCAAGAAAAGCCCTGCTTCTCTGACCACCTAGAAATCTGAAGGGAACAACTGTAGGTGTCACTTCCAGAGCATGAAATTGGCTATTTTCTCCCAGGGCATTTCTCTTAAGGGTGAAACAAGTTCTGCTGTGGAGGTGGGTAGTAGCTTCTCATGTTTCAATGGTTAGAATTGGGTTACATTAGCGATAATTCCTAAACAACCTCTCAGATCAAGTGAATGCTCTGACTTTCTTGCGCCCACATTATTGAATCAATTGCTAAGAAAGAAGAGGGTAACTTTGAGAGCAATCGGGTTTATACCAGACACCAGGGAAGACACCAGTGTCCTCAGAAATATATGAACCATAGTTGGGCAGTGTAACCTGAAGAAAAGAGACAATAAATGCTAAGATGAAAATGAAATGTGTACTGTAACTCTGTTCTACCTCTTTGTAGCTCTTTTGGTATATAAAATAACTTAGTTAATTGGTTTTGTTGGGTTCCCCCAGAAGAAAACAAAAAGACCCCCCAAGAACAGAGATCTAAAAAGTTTGGTCTATTGTTGAATATTCAAAAACTCAGTTTGACACATGATATAGTAAGAAATATTTGCTGTCTAAATAAATAAAATCCCTCCACCAGTCAGTCCACTATTCTGTTCCTTAGCTTTTGCTCATCCTTTCGGTCATTGTTTTGCCACATCATATCCTCTACTAAAAATTTACAGGTGTATTTGCACTCAGTTTCACAGAGCATTATGGAAACTGTTTTAATTTAATAATCATTTTTGTTTGTTTGTTTTCGAGGTTGGATCTCACTGAAACCCGCACTGACCTGGAACACTTTGTAACCTCTGGGTGGCCTCCAGCTCACAGTGATCCTAATATCGCTGTCTCAGTGCTAAGATTTACTTTGTCTAAGTGAATAAGTGAAGATGATATACTATAGCTTCTACTTGAAAGTATTATCCTGATAGGGTGGTGCTTGGCCATAAGCTTCAGCCTATTATTTCATCATGCAAGCTTCTTGTAATGATTAAGGTCACAAGAACCTGTAGTTACCATAACTACATTCAAATTAAGAAATATTTAGCAAACAAGATTATGGATGGGAATTTGGGAGGCAGAGCCTTGCTGGAGAAAGTGTGTTGTTGGGCTTAGGTGTGTTGTAGCCAGCTCCCCCTTGCCATAATCCAGCTCACTCTCCTGCTGCTGAGTTTCCCAGCCTCTGCTCCTGTCGTCTTTATTCCTGCCATCATTGTGTTCCCCTAGTTGGGGGTTTTGTCTGTCCCAGTAGTGAGAAGGTAACCATGACACTCCTGCTTCAGGAACCTAAAGAGTTCTAGTCTAAATTTTCAAAGAATTCTCTTCTTGGGCCTTATGACATAGGGAACCCTGTATCAGATATTTGTTCTGGTAAAAGTAAAACTTTAAAAAAAGTTTCTGTGTTATAGTTTAGAAATATTAGTTTAGCAATTACTAGTTTACGAATATAAAAAAACTTCACAAATTGCATAACCATTGTTTCTGTTAACTCAGACTAAAGTTTATTCACAGTTGGCTTGGGAAACTTCTCTCCACTATAGATAGAGCTTTGCCAATTCAACCAGAGAGTTGGAATACATAGTTAACTATGAAATTCTGATTTAATATTCTTCTTTTCCTTCTGTAATATTTTTATCTGATGGTCCTAAACATATATTTCACTTTCTCTTATATATATAAATAAATATATTCTCTTAAATATATAAATACCAGTTCTGGTATCCTGACTTTGATTTTAAACAGAATTTACCTGCTTCTAGAATACTTCTCTTGATCAGAGAGAATGTTCATCACATATTTAAACTTCTTGCTTTCGGCAAGAAATCCTTCTTGGCAAGGGAACTTTCATTAACTAAATTTATGAGCATAAATTTTATGACTAAAGCATCTTTGAAAATGGAGAGTCATTTAATTCAAGCCCTAAAGAAAGAAAAGTGCAACACACTCTTTTCATTTTGTTTTCTATGCTTTCCAGTGTCAAGATGTCTACTTAAGCCTCAATACCATAGAACTTTTGATGTCAACTCGGATTTCCTATCACTTTTTCTTTGGCTTTATTCAGCTGGACTTCTTGTCAATTGGGCTCCTGACAACTGTAAAACCACTTTTTTGGTGTCTTGTAAATTTAATAAGGGGTTTAATATTACTTTCTATTCCTGGTCATTATGAGTCATCCTAAGTAAGACAATGTCATAGAAATGCATTCAGTAGTCAATATTTCTACTAGGTGTTCATCCTTTACTATATATGTTCTATATTTTTCATGACAATTTTGATATAATGAGAGAAATGCAGTGTATTTCCAAGTAAAACAATGTAGCATGCACAAAAGTGACGGCACAGTAGGGCCTGACACATTCAAATTCTTCCAAATTAAATGTTTAATTTTAATTCTGCATAGAAAAGCATTTGCATTTCCACTTAGAGTAAAATAATGCATTATCAAATTTAACTTTAGTGCATCTTTAAAATGATTTAGGTAACTAATAACCTTAGCAGTACTAGATTGAATGGCCCAGGAACCAGAAAATAGAAAATATGGCTCTCTTTATTTTAAGGGCAGCCTACTACATAAGCCAGGGTTAAAAGAATGATTTTCTAGCTCATGACAGCTAGTGGTAGTCACCCGAGTTAGGAAGACCTTCAGGGAGGGAGACCCTGAGAATCCATCCTACAACACCCCTCCAAGATGAAGTAGGTACTGTATGATTATCTCATTAGTCATCTAATGTCTCATGTGAGAGGGACTAAGCCATCTGTACCCCTTAGGTAATTCAGTGCTGGCCACTTACTCTGAGGAGGGGATGGAACTCCATAAGAATGTTCAGTTAGGCTTCCAGCCCTGTCCCAGCACCATACCAAAGTAAGCCAAAGCAAACCTATTTTTACCAACTTATGCTACCCCAAAGCAGCACTGGGGAACAAATGAACCACTTCCAGCCCTGCTCATGAAGGAACTGCCTCTTTTGTCTTCTGGGTCCCACCAGATGGGGACTGTGTCAACCCTTTGTTATTTTTCTTCTAAGACTCAAATGAAACACGATCATAAACTATTTCAACTCTGCAGCTGCCAAGCAAAGGAGACAAGAATCAAGAGGATGCAAATGAAAACAATAATAATTAAGAAAATTAGATGTCATGTGATACCCCAGGCAAACAAGGTTATAGGAACAGATAAAGGTTGGGGTGACATTATTTGCACATCTTGTGAGTTATTCATCATCCACTCTGGGTCCCTTTGCTGCCATATGTTACTTTCTTCCATCTGACTCTGCACCATGATTGCCACCACCGGAAAGATCAGCTGCCTTGCCCAGGTTGTATTCTGCTGGTCTTCCAAAAGCTGAAAACTATTTGGAGTGTGAAGTAACCAAGCATTTTGCTTTCTGTTTTCTATACTGACAAGTCCATATTGTTCAGGTTGGCCACTAAAAACAGCAGCACTCATGGTGCTGAGACACTTTCCTCTTTTGATTTGCTTGAAATGAATGAGTGAGGACTCTAGATCAACTGAGTACTTCAATTTCATTGGGTGGGCATGTCATTTGTCTCTGGGGAACTGTTAACTGTGCATCTGTTTGTCGGGCCCTTCTCCTTAACGATGTAGACTACAGCCTCAGAATCTTGAGAAACCATCTTCTCTCAGGGCAGATGCTTGATGATGTGCAGAGCAATAAAATATTGGAGGCTGGTTTCAGCTCAGGACATCTGGACTGAGCTCTGCAGTCTTGCTCAAGGCTTTATTACTTAGTGGAACCAGGCTGCTGACTTCCAGCAAAAGCCGTGTTCTTTTCTCATCAGTTGCTCTGGAAGACTGCTTCTTTGTCGATCTCAGATCCTCGTGAACCACTCTATGCTTAGCAGCCCCTCCAGACCTGAGACTTACTGATGACTGCTCTTGCCTGTGAGCAGCAGCAAGACGTGGCAACATTCCAGTAAGTCTGCTGACGCCTGGTCCAGATCTTTGATTCCCAACTTGTTGTGCTGAGTTCAATGCATAGAGGGGAGAACAGAAGGTTCCACATGGTGGTCACATGCCCCAAATCCAGTTTAACTATTGTTGACATTAATACAATTAACATAATATATTAACATAACATTAATATATTAATATGTTTGTTCTTACCTCCTCTGTCTATTCTGCTCCTTTAGAACTGATGAGAAAGAAGTCTTCATAATCTTCTGCATTCTTTTTTGTGGGACTGTTCTGTCATACTTCCTATGAGGCCCTTATTTTATTCTTACCTGAATTCTAAGCCACTTAGAATTTTTTATTATTTAAAGATGCCAAGAAGCTTTCTCATGTTCTCTCAGCTACACGAGGATTCAGTGAGGAAGCAGATGCCAGAAATGAATTTCACCATGACCAGACCACGCCTGCATCCCTGTCTAAGACTACTGGCCCCTAGTACTAACTGAGAAAATAAAATTCTCTTATTTTAGCCATCCCATCAGTGATGTGCTGTTGGGCAGTCTTAACAAAGACATTCCATTATTTAAATTATATCAGAAGTATTTCTACCTTCTTAGCAGGAGCTAAGAATTTTTGAAATTTTAAAATCAATATACTGAAATTATTTTATGTCTACTAAAGAAATTTGTATATTTACTTGTATACTACAAATGCTGTAGATTTTCCTCAACAGCAGCAAGATGTATTTGCAATATTGGCTAAAGAAACATAATGGCATAATTTATGGTGTTATGAAGGACAGAGACTTTTGAAAAATAGGTGAGAATTTCAAGCCAAACATGGTTCACAACTATAATCCCAGTACTTGAGAGGATGAGGCAGCAGAATTCTAAAGATGTGAGATGCTGTGACAATTCTCTCTTTAGGCTTTGTGAAAATTAAATGACTGTGTAAGGACTCTCGCTATGCTCAGGTCAATTGAGCATTTCAATTAAACTGTCAATGTCTGTCGTATCTGGGGAGAAGATGTCCATGGTTCTGTTGGGCCTTTTCCTCTAGGATGCAGAGTGCAGATTGAGGCTCTTGAGACACCATCCTGTCTTCTGACAGATGCTGGATGATGTGGCCCAGCCTGAGGTATAATGGTAGGCTGCTGGAGAGGATGAGGTACACAGTGAAACTCTGCCTCATAAAGTATATAAATAAGTAAATGAATAAATAACCGATCACTTCAGTGCCCAGTGGTGGCAAAATACACAGAGAATAAAAACTGAGAGGAAGAAGTCAGTTACTAAAGTGTTTTCTCATGTAGTAGCAATAGAATGTCTATAACAATTGAATGTGTATTAATAGAGTGAGTGAAATATAATCCATAACTTTAGTTCCTAACCCTGAATGGTGGATTGAGCCAGTGCAAACCTTGATGGCAGCCAAGGCTTCTCAAGACCAGGCCAGCATGCCATGGTCCTGCTCCAGCTTAAGGACCCTTTGGAGATTTTTTTATGCGTTTTCCAAGAGAACACTAGACCTTTTCCTGTACTCATTCCTTCCTGCCATACATCCATTTCCTTGACCTATGTTTTCTTGCTTAATATTGCAGAACTGAGAAATGCTCTTCTCTTCTTTCATTCATTTTCCCCTCTACTTTCAATGTAGTGGCACTTATATTTAACAGGAACTAGTTAGGTAGAATAATGTATCTCTGAAAACACCAGTTTTTTAAATCTCCAAATAGGAGTGAAGGCTTGTTAAATCCCTATGTCCATTACTGACTGTATAATCATAGAATAAACACAATATTAATGAGTTGTCCTACACAGTGAGAATTGTTACATTCCAGCCAGTTCTCATCCTTTAACCTAGTACAGGAACTGTGAGAGCCAAAATAGTAAATGGAAAATGTTCAAATACTGTTGTAGGTATGAATGTGTCGTGTCATGTGTTATGTTCCCGCTGGGGACTTAGTCTGGAAACAAGCAATGAAAGATGTTCAACAGACATTTCTTGTACTGAAAAGTCTGACCTTTTGGATTTCATAGTTTTCACTTGAAAATCACATGTTCTTTGACACTTGCTTGGCAAGATGTTTCCAAGCTCTGTTAGTTCTATGACTAAATAAGTACAGGGCAGGGTGATTAGTCCTGATATCATCTATGAGCATAAATTCAACACAAAACAATATAAAAGAGAGTTCACAAGAAGAAAAAAATTAATGAGTACAAGTTGCACATATAAATGCCTCAAAGAATTAGTCAGTATAATTTCATTAGGAGGACACATATGCACAGATATCATCAAGAAAATAGGTGAGACATGAAAACCTTTTCATTAACCAAAGCACAGGACACTCATGAATACATAAGTACATAGGCCATAACTCTTAGGTCTATTAATTTTTTTTCTCTTTGTTCTTCATATTTCAGAAGACTGAAGCTTAAAAGAGTTCAGTGATATTTTTTTTAGCTCAAATAACTGTTAAGCAGTGGTTGTAAACCACAGTTGGCTGGGCTTCAGAGCCATGAACTCTTATGATCAGTGAACAAATACAAGAAAGGGCCCTGTGACTATGGCTTGATCATATCCTACAGAACACCTTCTGAGAACTTCCACGGGCATCCCAGATTTGGGCTTCATCAATACCATCAGAGTCATTCTTCCCACTTTAAAATGTGCACATGTGGTTGTTCATATGAAGACAACTACATATGTGTATGTCAACAAATATGTGTAGAAACCAGCATGTTTATTGGTTATATTATTAAAAAAATAAATCTAATCTTATCATTGCTTGAGGAAGGAGAATTATTACAATAATTTTTTAAATTACTTTTATTAAACCTAGAAAAATTACCTGACATGTATATCAGTGAGTAAACTGTTAAGTTAATAAAGTTATGAGAAAGAATGTCCTCTTGGCTTGGGAGTGATAGCATATCCCTGTAAATCTCAACACTGGGGAAGTGGACCCAGGAGAGGCTCAAGGGCTGACTCAGCCACATGGTGAGTTTGAAACCAAATGTCCAGGAGTGGATTTTTAATACACAAGACTTAAGCACTTTTCCTTGTCTAACTCAGTGTCTCACTGTAAAGTACAGTTGCTCATAATCCATTACTGCCCCCATTACTTTAATCCCCAATGTTCATTCATTTCACAAATGTTTCCTCCTCCAACTTTCCCTTCACATCTACCCTCCTTTACTTTCCTTTGTGACTTGCTTGCTAAGGTTTTCAGTGTGTTTGAAACCTCCCAGAAGAGCTTTCCTCTGCTCTTCCTGGTGCCTTCCTTGGGTGGGCTGTCTAGTAGGAGAGGCCTTTCCTTTGGTCTGATGGATGGTTAGTTGTTCTTATTGTCACTATGACAAGTACCTGACAAGGCAATTTACTGGGAGAAGATTTACTGTAGCTCTGTTTCTGGGGGTAAAGTCCATCAAGACTGGAAAGTCATGGTGGTGGGCAGCCCCATGACTACTGGCAGGTGCAATGTCTGGTTCCCTCTGTTGACTACAAGGAAGCAGAGAAGACTGGGAGTGGAGGAAGGCTGTAACTTCAAGGCCTGCCCTCCCCAGGGGTGCACCTCCTCCAGCTAACGCTCTCATCACAAATGCTCTGCATTCTCACTAAACAATGTCACCAGCTGGGGCCAAGTGTTTGGACACAGGAATCTGTGGGGGACATTGGACATCCAAACAATAATTGGTAAGGAGACAGAGTCAGCAAATACTTGAACGTTTTTATGTTAGCCAAAGCGAAATCATTCAAACAATATTACAGACATAATATATACATGTATCAGGTCATACCTATTCTATAATTACTCTTTCTATTAAAATACTGTGAAATTCTATATTACATCTGTGTTATTTGTTTTAATGACTGTATATTAATCAGTATCCTACATTCTACCATTTACAATGAAGCCATTTTTCAGTATTGATAATTAATTCAATTTAAAATTGAATCATAGCCAGGAATGTTTATGTCGATTTTGTCTTGTATTTCTAGGATTGGGACCTTGGGAGAAAACAATGATTATTTTTAAATATTCACACATCTAGTTTTACCTATGAAAATATAACATTTCAATACTTGTAACAATGTAGAAGAATATTTTCAACTCTAGCATCTGTTACACATCTAATTTATGTATATACCACAATAACTTAATTATTTTCAAACATGAGAAAGTGATCAAATTTTCTTAGCAGTCCTGAGAACTGATCCTATGTAGCCTTGTACAGTTAGGAAAGGACTTTACCACCAAACTATAGTTCCAACCTCTAGTGATCAAATTAAATTTATCTCCTAATTTTATTTTCTATTAACTGCCAAGGTAGTTGTATACCTGGACTACAGAATTAAAAAAAAAAAAAAAAAGAAAATGTATCTGCCCAAAGAATCCGCCATTGTCTGTTCTATAACCTTCATATCCCCATTTTTCTGAAATATTTCCTAGGAATTCCATTAATATTGTATGATTCTATTCCCTCTGCTGTAGATGTGATTGTACTTAGATTTTATGTTGTTCATTACAAACAGAAACGATTAAATCAACTTACATGTAGTGTTGCTTTGAGAGATCACAAACTCCTCTGAGTTCAAGCTTAAATCCCATGAAAGAATTTTCTGCCAAAACAGAACTTGGAGGGAAACTCTGCATTCCTCAGCTAGTTATGGTGAAAGCGCTGGCACGGGTAGTGGAAGCAACAAAGAACCTTTTGCAGATAAACTGGCTGTGGAAAAAAAAAAAAAAAAACTAAATGATCTTTGGATGAGACCAATTCCTTAGCTTCTCACTACAGCCCCAGGTACAGCATGACGGCAATAGAGTCAAGCCTGCCCTGGCTTACTGAAGAGGCTCCTATGCCAAGGAGGATGTCCAGGTCCAGAACTCTAGTGGCCATAGACACACACCCTTGAATCAACACTTTAGAGTTTACAAAATCCTCATTGAATTGTTTTTATTGGTTTGTTTTCTTTCTTTTCATGTCTTATTTATTTATGTTTAAGTTAGTGAGTTTGGTGTGGATGCTGTCCCATCTTCCTCCTGGGTATCCAAATGTGCCCAAAACATCCTGTTGTGGTACTTTTCCTTTATGACAGTTCATCAGGTCTGAAAACAAACCCACAATCCCTGTCTCCATCTGCGACTTGCGCTCCCCCGCCCCCAAACTTGCCTGTTCTATTCACCAGGGTTTTCTGTTTCTTCTTCCTCAGAACTATTTCATTTTATTCACATTGGATCCATTTTCTTGTTCTTGTGAGTTTTGTTTTCCTGTGGTATCTTGCTCTCGCTTATTCTAACCTTTATCATCCTACTGATTTCAGTCCTAACAATAACTGCTATTACTCTTGTCCTTTACAAAAAGAGAAAACAAGTTCGTAATATTGATCCAACCAATCCCAGATTGATTTTTCTGTGAATTCTTCCTGAATAGCTCCTGGGTTGATCTTAAAAAACAGAGTTATCATATTGCTTTCTCAAAAAACAAAAGGAAGGTTTCAGAGACAGTTCAGCAGTCAAGTGCACTTCCTGCGCAAATCCAAGTGCATGATGGGGCCTGAAACTGCTGGAGTTTGAATCTGTAGATCTCACAGAAACAGCTGGGTGAGACATGGCATGCCTGTCACTCCATTCCATCAAACAGCATGGCCAGGGACTCAGTCACTTCTGCTCATGAAAAACAGCTAGTGCAGGTATCACCAAGAGACTCCAGCTTAAAAATGAAGACAGACAGAAGTGCAGTGGAGCTTGGCACCTGATGTTCTGCTCCATCCACCTCAGGTGAGCACCCAGATCCTTCCATAGGTGAGCTCAGTGGGCCTTTGAAGGGTACATGAACATGCATATACCACAGACACTGCCCACACTGACATGATGAAAGGGAAGGGTGGGGGCATCAGTAGTTATTTCTCCTGTCAATGCTTGTGCCTTCTAAAGCAAAAGAGCATACCGACAGTGACCTTCCATATTATCGATCACAAAATATCATAAAGTTAGCTTTGTACAATGCTAGGCACTTCCTATCACAATATGCATCCCTTCGTCCTCCCTCCCCATGTACTTCATAAAAGCAGCTCAACTCTGATGAAATATTATCCTAACCCAAAATAAAGACTTTTGGTAAGCAATCATACCAACACATCAGTTGAAGATAAAATACTAATTTTGGTAAAAAAAACAACCTTGGGGAATATCCATATGTGTGGATTAATTTAAGCTCACTGGCAGCAAATAATATAGGAGAAAATAGCACAGAATTTGAGAAGGCAGTTGATAAAATTTAACATCCCAAACCCAGATGTGAAAGGGTGAATTCCAACGATAATTTAAAATGTTTAAAACAAGTCATTATGAAAATGATCTGTGAAGAAGGCCATTGGGCAACCACAGGTGATGTTCATCTGATTTCAGAAGAGCAGTGTGAGTCAACCAAAATGTAAGGGAAAAAAATACTACCAGTGCTGAATAATGAAAACACCTTAGAGATATAAATGCTATGAAGAACTTGCGAATTAAGAGCTAGAAAGGAGGTAGTGGTGATGGTTGGCTAGGACATGAGCTGTGGAGGGGTTTGTCTTCCTGCACCCTGCTTTTCTATGCAGGGAGACCATCCCTGAGGAGGTCAGGCTGAGGAGACAAACTGGCTTGCTATGATTGATGGTGGGTGAGAAGGCAAGAGTGCCTTCAGGGGGACATTACTCTTCTCTGAATTCTTATGTCCTTTCATAATCCTAGGCTCAAAACAGAAGTGGATTAAGTAGTCTTTGGATTAATGAATGAAAGAGAAAGGTAGACCAAAAAAATGAGGATTCCTTTCTGAAACCATGGAAAGTGATACATACATGGGTAAAAGCTTATAAACACCCTGGAGGTAAGATCCAGAGAGCGAGTGGGAATTTCAAATTACAGACATTGACAGCAAAGTGGGCTCTTTGGTAGTAGTGACTAATGTGAATAAATGCATGGCATTAACCAGATTAAGAAACTACACATGTCTAGAGAAACCAATTCTAAGATGCATCAACTTTTTAAAATGAAATATAAAACTTCAGTCAATAAAGTCCAGAGTAAACTATCGTCACAGCTTGGTGTGGTGGGGATCAGGTCCAGGATGTCTGCAGATATAAAAATCTATACTGAGCACATATATAAAATGATTCAATGTCCTCAGTTATCCTCTGCTCATCCTTCTGTAGACTTTTACTCACGCCTTTATTACCAGCAATACTGAATAGGATGCCATAGCTAACCAAATAGGTTCACTATATTGTTTAGGGAAAAATGATTTTTTAAGCCCATCCGTGTTCAGTATTGATGTAGTGTTTTTCTAAATAATTTTTATCTTGTTTAATTCAATCCCACATATAGAATTCATAGGAACAGGGGAAAAGCAGATTGTATTTAAGCCTTGATTATGCCATTTTTCTTCTCAATATCATCTTGGGTTTACTCACTGCTATTCAGATGAGCTTTAATATTTTGGTAAAGTATTATTGCCACATTTGATTGATTATCACTGTTAAAAAACTAGTGGAACCTGAAGAGATCATGCTCAGTTGCTGGTTTTGTAGTAAAAGTTTTGTGTTCCTAGACTCAAGACAATAATAGATAGTCTATTGATAGACAATCTTATTCACTTAATCTTTTTAACCTTTATGAAAACTTAAACCAAATGGAACAATATCATTCTATTTCTATATCTAATTTTAAATCAGCTTTAGTTGAATAGCAGTAGTAAGACTAGCTTTCCTAACAATGACAGATCAAAGCCTCTTTAGCCTTTGAGGATCAGTGAAAGTGGGAAGTTGCTCATGGTAATTCTTGGCTCAGCTGTCATTAAATTTCTGCTGCCTGCCGAAGGGCTGGAACAGCTGGAGCAGAGAACACAGAGGAGGCAGCTGGGATTGTGTGAGAAAGGTTTTCTTACTTTCACCTACTGCCTCTGACAAGGAGCACCACTGTGCAGATTCTAGACTGTGACTGTGAACTGTGAACACTTTCTTCTCAATTTTCTTGACTATACAAAGAGGAAGGAGACAGCTCTTCTCTAAACTTGAGGACAGTGATGGTCAGTTGTAGGAATAACTGCTCTGCTCTTCATCTGAGTTCTCTTCAACCAAATGACACTTGACAATAGTTGGAGATAGCATGGAGTTGAGAAAGACTGGGCTCCACATGGAAGTGAATGTGCTTGAGTCCAGGCTCGACTGTTACCTTAAGTGTGGTATTGGATGTTCATTACCCTTCAAGTTCAAGTAATAGTAATGGATAGAGTTGTTGAGAGAAGGATATGACAGAAATCACTTAACTCACTATCTGGTCCACCATACCCACTTAATACATACATGTCCAAAGATTGTCTCCTTTAACTTAAAGGGGGTAATCACATTATTTGCTTCATTGGCTCATTTGTTTTCTAATTTAAAGTGGTGGAAAAATACTGTTTTTTTGGTTGTTGTCATTGTTATTAAGAAAGATAGAAATGGGGCTGGAGAGATGGCTTAAGGGTTAAGGTACTTGCCTGACAAGGAGAAGGACTGGAGCCAGATGCACAAGATGGCTCATAGCTCTGGAGTTTCTTTGCAGTGGCTGGAGGCCCGTGTGTGCCTATTCATTCTCTCTCTCTCTCTCTCTCTCTCTCTCTCTCTCTCTCTCTCTCTCTCTCTCTCTCTCTCTCTCTCCCCTCTCAAATAAATAAAATATTTAAAAAAATGAAATGCCCCAAAACTATAATAATTCATTTATTTCTAATTCAACCAGTTTATTAAAAAAAAAAGAAACCTTTCAGATAACATATTCTTGAGGGAAAAGATTCCTTATTTGACCCTGAGTTTTGTTCATTATAAAACTAAATAGTTTACATCCTGTTGTTGTTACCCCAAAGGATTCAGTTAATCAAAGCCTGGTTTACACTGAAACTCATGAATATTGCCTTCTGAAAAATGTGTTCTCACCAGTCAGCTTTCGTATCATGCATACAGTATGGAAAGACACTTATCTTCTAATATTTTTAATGTTCATGAATATATGCACCTTGAATGAATTACTTTTATAACTATATAACAAAACTTTTATACTGAGTTTTTATATCTAAATTGGTAAATGAGTATGTGTTCATTTAAGTTTCACTAAAGAAAAATGCTATTTATCAATTGCTTAAAAAGAACTGCAAATGTTTTACAAACAATGATTTTTAAAGCCTGCAGGGTTTTAAAGAAATATAATCTTTATTTTTAAATTATTGATATTAAAGTAAAAAATTAACCAACTTCTACTTCCAGAAAATCAGTTAGATTTTTAGAAATAATGTAAATCCAAATGAGATCATAATTTGCCAATAAAGATTTCATTTAATCTTAGTGCTAATATCGAGGTTAGTCGTGTAAATTTTCTGTCATCATTTTCAGCTTGTCACAACATTCATGTATTTTTTTTGTTTTGTTTCTTGAAAAGTTTTATTTGATAGCTCTATGTGACCATATTGCACATTCCTCTTTACACAATGAACATTTTGTGTATTTTTTTTAAACTTGAAGCTGCACCTGTCACCTGGTATTTCTGTCACTGATGTAAAGAAAGTAAATTCAAGTCATGTATAGAGTCTCTATATGTGCTAGTCAGTAAGAAGAATAAAGAGATTGTACTGAGCCTGGTAAATAGTTTGGAAAGTGTGTAGTCTTTAAATTTAGTTTTATTTAAAAGCTAAAAAGATAGCATTCTCACTCCTATTTAACAAGGAAAGAGTCATCTTTTCTCAGCCTCACACTGCTTCCCACTGCTTCCTGATTTGGGACAAAATAAGCATTCCCTTGAGGTTATCTCAGCATGGTCTTCCTCACTGTCCCTGTGGCTTGACAAGAGGAAGAAAGTCTCCTCTAGGCATTGATGTCAAATGCAGAGCATATATTTTCTTGTTTGTTTGTTTGTTTGTTTTAGGGAGAGTCTTACTCTTGCCCATGATTACCTGGAACTCACAAAGGCGTTCACCACCATGCTCAGCTAGAGCAGAGCATTTTAGTCTTTCATACCCTGCTTCAGTGCCTTATTTTATAGCAAAAGCTATGTCTGTGTCAATGTTCTCAGCTCTACAATCACACCTACAACAACAGTCATTCTTTGAGAAAATCCAGCCATTTATACCTTACCCTTTTGTGTTAGTAACAAACTTTCCTATCACCTTGTATCATACCTTTAACTGATCTTCATGTTTATGTAGTTAGATCATGGTTGTAGGCTTAGATATTGTTAAAATTTGATTGACTGAGAACATTATCTGAAGAGAATCTTTGCCCATCATGAAAGACTTCACCTCCTCAGGATGAGAGGCCAGTCTGTCCCTGCTAAGTTAGGACATGGTCAAACTGCCTTTTCTCCAGGCTCAAGTTGAAGTTGGCATGCTATGATATGGGTCTAGAAGAATCCAGAAGCACAATGAGGATGCCCAAGAAGATAAACAGTTGAATGTCATTTTCTGTTACAGAGACATACTAGAATTCAATAGGTTCCCAAAGGGTACCAGGGGTGAAGGGACAGGTTGTCCTCCACCCATTATCCAGGGAATCCAGACAAAGAGCAGTATCTCCTGGTTCCTCCATCATCAGTCTGCTGGAATCATGGTGGCGGCTCTCTGGACAAGCTGAGTTATGGTAGCTTTTAATCCTGGCTGGCTTTCCCCATCACACAGCAAATCTCTGTCCTTCCTCTGTTGGGTCCATTGGTGTGTGCTCAGGAAATAAAGTCTACTTTTAATGGTGCACTAAGAAAACCTGGATCTGGCTGAGTGAACACTGGATCCATTCCCTGGCGAAACAGTTACAGGTAGTTAGAAGTACATCCTTTCTTCCCAACCAAGCCAGGTGAAAGCAGCAGATAGAGGTAGCTGCCCACAGCTGATGGCACACCTGAGATCAAAAGCTATTGTTCCAGACTTAGAAACTTCCCATTAAAACCTCCAATTAAAGAAGCACCATCTTTCTGTGTGAGGAGACATCATTAGTGACCAATACAGCTGCTTCTTTGAGGCGAGCCATGATTTCAGTTCTGCCTCAGCAACTCTTCAGAGAATTCTGCTTCAGTGAGTAGAGACAGGATCCTCGCAGCGTGTCTGAAATCATCTGTCTTCACAAGTCTGCGAACATCCAACATGCAAGGGAACAGGGTAAGGGCAAGAGCTGAACAGTGTCCATGTTAACCTTGGGAAATGGGATCCATGTTGAAGGATTAGTAAAAGCAAGCAGGTTAGAGTCTGAAAGCAGGCTTGCTATTTTCTTGAAAGCACATGTTGCATCTCGGAGGTACTGAATGCTCAGTTAACACCTGATGAATCACTCTGGAAGGCATCTTCAGTTGCAAGTACCAAATCCATGTCCATTCCTCCAACACACAAGTTCCAGAAGATAAGAATCCACATGGTCAGATTCATCGCATCAATCACCCCACTCTCGATACCAAATCTGTAGTAGTCAGGCATACCCCTCTGAGATGAATCTCCAAACCAGGCGCAGTATGGGTTGGCATCCGTTGTTTGTGGGAGGCTCCCTGAGGCAGGGGAGGGATTCATCAGAATGTGGCCTACCTTCTGTGTCTAGCCTGGGCTTCCATCATCTGTTTCTGAAGGTGACATGTAGGAGCCAACCTGCTGCCACACTGTTCTTCAAGCTGTGGGCCCTCCATAGTTCTACTGCCTCCTCCCATCTGTTAGAATCCTGCTTTGTCTGCCTCTGGTGTTATTTCCAGGGTTTGTAGTTCTACTTTGCATGGATAAGAATAGAAAAAATAATTTATGCCATTTTTTCTTATCTGACAGGCCAGCACTACACTAACATTGCAAAGAATGTGTATCTGTTCTTTTCTATATGGCATCAACTTTGGAAAATAAACATATAAAACATTTTGTTTGATCATTTATTTCATCATACTGATTGTTATTCAGGATATATCATAAAGCAAGACAAAGATAAAATCATCTACAATTATATCACTATTTTAAACCTAATTTTGATCATTTTCATGCATGGACATAATGAACTTTGATTGTAAGTTACTTTCTTATTTTATCCTCCTTCCCTCCTCCCCATCTCAGTAAATCCCTTCTCTCCAGCTTACCCCTCTTCTATTTTGATGTACTTTAAAAAGATCAACATGAAAATACATAGACAACCTAGAATAGTTAAATGCTTTAAAAATTCTTTCATGCTTATAGGAAAACTCATCTTGTTATCAAAGCAAAACTCATGACAGATTAGAATGGAGTGAGCTATTACCTCAGAGTTTGGGCTTCGGTTTTATTGCACAATCATACATGTTTCACTTTGCCCCCATTCCTGCTTTCTTGATCACACAGTTCACAACATCCATTATAAAATAAGAATCAAAGTGGCTATTTAAGGTGTGGCCTTGGATGGAGCTCAGTTATGGGAAAGTGTTGATAATGAACTAGTCATTTTGAAGGTGAAAACGTGCATTTAATCATTTTTTGGAGTATATTGAGGGTCATAGTATAGAGTCGCTTTAGTGACAATGCCTGCACTTCCCAATAATAATTTTATGTATCCCTCACTTCCTGACCTTTGAAATCACTATTTTGGATGGTAGTCACTAGAAGAAAATGCTTAGAAAATGACTTTTGGTGTATTAACAAAATACTGCAATATGTTCACTTACAACCTCATAACGTTGTGCATGGTAAATATTTTAAGGGTCCTTATGGAATTGATAGACTATTTTTACCTATGAAAAATCCCACAGACTTCAGTACTCTCCTGAGTAAAGAGACTTGATTATACATCACTTCAATAACTTGCTTAAACTTGAAATTCAGATGAATACTGGAATGAATGACTTGGGAATGTGCCTAGTATAAGAAAATAAAGCAATACATATTTTGCCTTAAAATGTAACCTGACCTTATTACGTAAGTTGGTTGTTTTTCTATTGCTGATATCATAGACAGAATGTGTTATTTATTGCAAAACATTTCAGGTACTTGCATTCGCAATTCATTATCTTATAAAACAGAGATTCATTCTAGTTAAAGTTTGACTTTTGGAAAACTTGATGGAAGAATAAAATTGCTTGATAAAATACTTATTAATCCTTACTGTTGCCAATAAGGAAAATGCACAGTTACAACACTAAGATGTTTGTTAAAAACATTTTAAAGAAACAAATTGTATTTTAACTCCTGAATAGTTGGAAGGAGCTCTTGCCTTTCAAGGAGGGTGAAGGAAGTCTGTCATTAAACAATCTGTTGGCAATACCATGTTTAACTCTTCCCATTGTTTGATTTTAATTACATGTTTGTATCAGGAAACTGACTCACATCCTCTGCAAGTCATCTCAAATTCCAGCCTTAAATCTAAGTACATTTGCTATCAAACACTAACTACCACGTAGGCAAAAAAGCTGTCTACACACCATGTATTTGCAATTGCTTTATATAGTCTTCTTGTTTCTTATGAAGTGTTTCTAAAGAAAAGGTTAAATCTCCAGTCCTAGAAGGAGGCATAAAGGATTACCTGTCATGTTGATCTCTGTGTCAGGACTTTGTGGAAATTATATGGAGAATCAAATGTCAGGCTGAGGACAAAGTAATCTAATTCTGGCAAAAAACAAATATTTAAAACAGTTCCCATTTTGTTATTAGGGATCTGCCTAATGATTTTTTTTTTCTTTTCTTGCTTCCTTGTCTTGATATTGATTAGAAATTTCATAGAACTGTTTTAAGTTTACTGAATGAATAATAAATTCATATTGCCTAAAACCCAAGGTGACTTTCATCATTGTCTTTTGAAGTGACAGAAAGAGGAATAGAGCAGATGGCCAGAGCAAGAGAGTCTTAACTCTGTAAGGCAGAAGTCACGCATTGCATCACTGCCTGTCCCTCCACAGCCAGGGCCCAGCCCCATGTCTGCAGCTTAGGTACCTATTCTGAGCATGTGAGCACCTAATGCCATGGACAATATATACTATATGGAAGTAAAAAGGAATGATGCGGATGGACATCTGCTGACCTTCAGTCCTTCTTGAATGCCCATTTCAGAGTCTAAAGCCTGTCTGACAACAGAGTACATGGTCCAAACAGGATGCTGTGAGACCTGCATTCAAATCCAGCAGCGTTTTGGTTTTCTATGATCTCCACTGATAAAGTATTTGAAGAGGAAAAAAATACCTAGTTATAGTACATTTTTTGTTACTTTGAGTATAGTTTTTGGGAATAGACGTTCCTTTCATCTATAGGAAAATCAAATCAGTTAGAGTGGATATAATTTTAGATAGAAAGCACATAATCATAGGATGTTGCCCATGTAAGCAAGAGCCTCTTGATGTGAAAGTTCTGATGGGAAACAGAAGCTAAAGCATCATTGCATTAAAGCAAAGCACATCAGGTTCATTCATTCTTGAAGAGCTCAGATTGGAATAGTGTTCCTTAATTAAACAATGATCCCTTTCTCATTGCTTTTAGCTTATAGCTTCTTAAAGCTCTGTTACCATGCAGTTACTACTTGTCTCCTGTATATTTAATTAAGGGTCTTTCCCCCTCCTGCCTTCTGGAGTTCTCTTTCCTTGCACCTATTTTCTACTCTTAATATAATAAAGTCTTTCTAAACCTTAAAAGAAAACATAAATAAACTGTGGCTGAGGAGATGGTTCAGTGAACAGAGCACATATCAGCTAAGCATGCAGACTAGAGTTCAGATCCAGAGCACCCACACAAATGCCACGAAGGTATGGCATCTGGAATGTAATTCCAGTGCACTAGAGGTAGGGATTCCATGGTACAAGCTGACTGGCTCTTGCTTCAAACGACAGACCCTGCCTCAGTAAATAAAGTGAACAGTTGTCAGGAAGCTACCTGACATTACCTTTGGCTTCCACACACATGTGCACACATCTGAATGCATACATGAGCATCTTCACATGTGTGTGCCCACATGCAAATGAACACTCACACATACAGGCATACCAAACATATAGATGAAAAAAAATAGAGAATTAAAATCTTTTTTTTTTTTTGGTTTTTTGAGGTAGGGTCTCTCTCTAGTCCAGGCTGACCTGGAATTCACTATGTAGTCTCAGGTTGGCCTTGAGCTCATGGTGATCCTCCTACCTCTGCTTCCTGAGTGCTAGGATAAAAGGCATGTGCCACCACATCTGGATGAGAATTCAAATCTTTATCATATAGAAAGTTGAATTGTCTACTAATCTAGAGTGATACACTAAATTTATAATAATAAATGCCCTTCTAACATCATATTTTTATTAAGAGGTCAGGTAATAAGCCACTTTAATTTGAAAAAATACCATACACTGCTTCATTTTCATTTGGAGACTTGTTAAGCTTCTGTGAATAAAAGGAGGTCTCTTATCCTCACAGAGCTTTCATTCAGCATACATTATCAATGAAAAGCAAATTGAACAAAATAAACCATAGTCTGTGAAGCCTGCATTTATTATTATTATTATTATTATTATTATTATTATTATTATTATTGATAAGCATAGTGGAAAGCAGAAATATAAGATGAAGGGGAAGATAGGTTTGGGCGTTGAGTGGCCAGGGTCTTCACAGACAGGATCCTGAGGCAAGACTGCACAAAGTATGGGAAGCCATGTGATGTTCCTCTGGGAGATCAGCAGGCAGCCATCGTGGTGGAGCAGAGCAAGGAATAACGGGAGAAAACAGATGATAAATGACCAAGGCTGGGAGGCTGTCATAGCTGCGGAGGATCTGGGAAGGACTCTTTGGAGCCATGCAGGCTCAGGAACGAGAGGACCCATTTTCTCACACACACACACACACACACACACACACACACACACACACACACACACACATATATATATATATGACAGATATCAATTATTCTGACATAGCGAGAATAAGATCTCAGCAAGGGTAGGGTAGAAGTGCAGGGGTGAAAACAAGGAGCTATACTTAATAGGTTACATGGTTTATAACATTGTTTACTGATCTCTGTGATCGTGAATATCCATTTATCTTCTCCTTATCCTGACCTAGTGTATCAGTGCCACCCTGGAAACATGGTGCCAAGAATAGAACACAATACGCCAGATGATGGACAAGACATGATCTGGGGAAGTTATTTCAATTGCTTCGATTCTATTGTTCCTTAACATTGGCTTTGTTGTCAGAGTTTCCTATTTTGTGCTATTTATCCTTTGGAAATTAAACACAAGTCTGTGTTTATCTTTATCAGTTCATTCTGTTTAATTTAGCTCAATGTTACATATTATCTACTGTATTTACGCTATAAATATAGTATGTACAAACTCTATGCTTTCCCCCAAATAATCCACCATTTTTTTCCCTAAGTGTTGTAGTCAGCCTTCTCATTGCTACAGCAAAATGCCCAACCAAAAAGCACCTTTTGGAGGAATGGGCTTATTTTCACTTACAGACTCGAGGGGAAGCTCCATAATGGGAGGGAAAATGATGGTATGAGCAGAGGGGTGACATCACCTCCACCATAGCACTGCAAACAGCAGCAGGCTAAAACCCCCAGAAGCCCGCCCCCAACAACACAGCTCCAAGAAGGTTTTAATACCCAAACTGCCACCAGCTGGGGATGAAGCATTCAGGACACACAGGTTTGTGGGGGACATCAGGATCCAACCACAATCCCCAGGGCAGCATTTCACTGACTGGAACTTCCAGTAATCTGGAATGAATGGGGGAAAATGCTCATTTTCTAAATAAAAACCAGATCATTAATTTTCACTTAGTACAATTTAACCTTATTTAAGTATTTTTGTTTATTTGTGGCAGAGAGAGAGAGAACACAAGAATGGGCAACTCTAGGCCCGCTTGCCCTTGCTGTCAGCCTCCGGATGTATGCCTCATTTTGTCCATCAGGCATTATGTGGGTGCGGAGAAAGGGAACCCAGTCAGGCTTTGCCAGCAAGAACCCTGAACCACTGAGCAGTCTCCTCAGCCTCAACTCAGCTTTAAAATCATCAATTCTACTATGAAAAAAGGTCACATAACTTCTCAAAACCTTTAAAATAACCCAGTCTTTACGTGATCAATCTAAACTATTTCCTCTCTGTATCTCTGTTATTTTCCCTTCTGTCTCTCTGCTCCTGCAACAGGACTCCTACAAATACCTGGAACC
>PVHP010012102.1:0-22766 GCA_004024765.1 Zapus hudsonius
AGAGAGAGAGAGAGAGAGAGAGATTATGCAAGTGATCTTCTGTCCTCCAGTCTGTAGAGCATGTCTGTCACTGGAGCATCTGCAGTGGACACCCAGGCACACCTGGCTTCAAGCCCAGGTACTTCGCCTAACACTCTCACTTCAGTTTGTGTTAAGTGATAGGGAAGATAGCCAAGCTGAAAGTGTTCTGAGGATGACTTTCAGTCTGTGATGCTATAGTGTGCTTAAGCACATGCTGAAGTTGAAGGATTCATGCCCTTTGTGGCATGTGTCAAGCTCCCCCCCAAAAAACACTGCACTTTGTTTATATTCCTGTTGGGCCACCCTTTAGTGTGGGCAAGGAGAACATATGTCTGGGGAGAGGCAGTGTGTCAAGGCATAGGAACCTAAGACTGCTGAACTGAACAGCCTGGACTTGAAGTCTAACTTTCCCAGTTATAAGCTAAGTAATCAGAGCAAGTTGTCTGTTTGCCCCTCAGTTTCTCTTCTGTGATTTGGGGACCAAAGATGATAGTTGCATTAAGCAAGTACATTCCTAAGCATGCACATAGACATAGTACTTAGAACATTGCATATAGTATTTAGCAAGTGTTTATGGTTAATTTTAAGGTGACAATATTCTCTGAACATGGCATTGAGGTACCATTTTTATCTTCACTTGTCTTACCCCCGTACTCTACACTTGGGAGGTGTTTGGTGAATGTCTGCTGACAGTGGGTGGATATGAACTAATTGCATGGTGGAACACATGGCTGGTTCTTTTTCACCTTGCAGTTCCATTTGCCTTATTGCCACTTGGATTTAATGGAATCAGGGATTGTATAACTGGAAGAAGTTGGTCAGAGCAAGACTGAAATTATTTTGTTAATAATAAGCTATGATGTATTACGTGCTTGCTAAGTGATTAGTATGGACTAAATGTTTTAAGGTCAATGTACTGAATCTTGAAAGGCAGGCATCCCATTTCGCAGTTTGTAAATTTTATAGGTGTAATGCTTTAACAAGAGTTTGAGCTCTGAAGCTGGGAGCACTGGCAGATCTGGGCTTCACTTCAGGTCTCAGTGCCCTGGGTTTAACGCTCTCAATAATTGATGTATTTACTGTTATTGCAACTTCCATAAGGCAGAATCATATGTTCTTTTTGACCATCAATATTGCAATTTTATCATGAATATAAAGTGCACATTCCTTTTAGTTAAAGATTCTTGATTTTGAGAAAGACTTGATGTTGAAATTCTCATACTTTAGATTATAGCTATTTCTATTTTTCTGTTTTTGGTGGAAATGGAAGAATTTATCTATTGTTCATCACAGTGCAGAGTGTGCTTAAAATGCTATTTGATAGTGGAACTTTCCTTGTGTTTTTCTCTCTTACTTTATGTTTTCTTTGTGAGTTTCATACCTAAAAGTAGGCAGTCTTTGCATTTCTACTTTCCATCTTTTCCATCCCTTCCTCCCCTAGTTTTCCCCAGAAGATTGAGCCCAGTGCTGATCACTTTGGCCCTAGTTGATACATCAAGTCTGTTTGTCTATCCTCTGTCTTAGATTTTGCAAGGTGAAGGAGGGTCACCCTGGTAGTGTGTTGCCTAATCTGAAACATTCATCTTCTCTCGTTGTTTCATGAAACTGTTAGGGTGGTGTTTGTTCGTGTTCAGCTCTCTTTCTTTAACTCCACAGCTCTGGAGTATGAACCACATATGGTCACAATGCATCAGTGACATACAGGGCTCCCGTGGGGTGAAATGGGATTTTGTCCTATCCACACTTCCCTGACTTGTACAGGAGCCAGTATATTACCTCAGTAGAGGATCATCTTGGTTATACCACATACTGACTTACTTACATACATATCCCAGAGTCTTCCTTCTGAGGGGGCTCCTCCCTCTTTGACCTGACAGAACTTTCTTCTTCCTTTTCTCATGCCTAGTAAGAACACTGCTCCCTATTTCCCCCAGTACCTCTCAACTTTTTTTTGAGCCATGTGTCTTGATGACACATACTGACTTTTATTAAGATAATTATACAAAGGTTTTGTTTATGGGTATCTTTATGGCACAGTGAAGGATTCAAATGGGCCACATAGTCTCTTTATTTTTTTGGTCTTTTTAAAGAAATTTTTTATTTTCCTTATTAAAAATACTTGTGCATGGAATTTCTGCTTTTTTTTTTTGAGCAATGGGAAATGAATTGTACCTCTAAGCCTTTCATGCATTTTCATGTACACATCAGTGTTATATTCTTAACCTTCAGTGTTGCATGGGATCACCCTTGACATTCTGGGCCTTTTCCTAATTCCACCCATTATGCCGTTTATGCTTCAGCTAAAGTCCTTTCATCTGTTGGTATGAAATGTCTGTCAGCTGTTTGGCATTGCACTTAGCTGTGTGACATTGGGATGCCTTGGTGCCTTTCTGCTTGTGTTCTCATTTGTGAAGTGGGCTGATAATGATTTCACTTAACTTAGATGAGCCCAGGTGCTGGCAGAATGCTATGGGCGGGGTGGGTACTGAACTAGCCTCAGACGGTGGTCACACCAAACTTCCCAGGGGCTGTCACAGCCCAGTGAGTTCACCGAGAGGAAAAGTGGGAAGAAGGGTGTTTCCCGAGAAATGGTACCAGGTTTTCATGAGCAGTGGGAAGAGCAGGCAGGAAACAGATCACAGCGTCTTGTTTTGTCAGCCCAGGGCTCCCACCGAATGCCTCATGGAGGGTCTGAAAAGTGTCTTCCCACTGATGAACTATTAGTTGTAAGGGAAAAATCTACTGATATTTTTAAAAATTAGACAAATGGGACATTACTTTGGGATCAAAATAGACTATGTACCTTTACATTTGATGCTCAGATCACTCCATCAGTCTGGAACTGAATCCTCAGGAACCACCCCGGGAAATGCCAGAGAAGTCAAAATGGAAATGTTCTATTGAATGTGAAAAAGGGAGAAGCCCCAAGTGTCAGTGTTATCGAAGGCCAAGGGCTGTGCGGTTCAGACTAAAGAGAAATGGCAGTCATTTGTCATTTAGCTGGATCCAGCATTGGAGGAAAAGACATGTTCCGAAGATCATTATCAGGTTAATTCCATGTTAGTAGATTAAAGTATCAACAGTCAATTTACCGAGATTTATAACTACATTATGATTATATAAGAGGATCCTTATTATAGGGAATAGTTTTTGCAGTGTTTCGAGGTAAAGGGCCGTGGGGTGTGGAACTTAGCTCCCTGTGGCCCAGCTAAGCCAGTTTGGAAGAGAGCAGTAGTTGATTAGGGAAATGGGTTACATCATGATAGTAGATGAATCTAGCAAATACTACATGAGATTGTTTGTATTGTTATTTTACAACTTTTCTGTTGATTTGAAATCACTTTCAAGTTAAAAATCTCTCAAACTTCAGCCATGATAAATATGATTTATAGAGAAAAAGAAGCATGTAAAAAACATCCAGGTGTGGCTAACGTCTTGGCCTTTCTACCCTTGGGCTGTTTGGTAAATAAACATTTTTTATGTCAGTGTCTTGGTCACTTTGTGGACAAGGCCATTTCTGCATCTGTTGGCTAAGAAATCATATTTAGTGCAGGAACAAAGAAGAGAAAATAGTGCTGTGGAAGTTGAAGCTATGATGTTGTTTTGTGTCCTGACAGAGTTTGGAATGGAAGTTGTTAGAGAGCTGGGTTCTAGTGTCTTCTTTCTCTTTCTCTTTCTTTTCTACACACACACACACACACACACACACACACACACACACACACACACACACACACACACACACACACGTGTATTTAATCAAGGCTGGCCTCAAACTCACTATAGCCGAAGATGGCCTTGAATTTCTGATCCTCTCAACTCTACCTTGTTCTTCTAGAATTACAAGTGTCTGCCACTGTTCCTGTTTATAAGGTTCCGAAGACTAAACCCAGGGCTTAGTGCATGCTAGTCAGACACTCTACATCCCTGACTCCCCTAAGTTCTCTTTTGTAGCTTATTAGCTGTGTGGTTTAGGGATAATTCCCTAACCTTTAGGGACTTCAGCTAATGCTACATTTAAAAATACTTGCCTGTTTTCAAGTTTGTACAGCTCCAGTGAGAAAATGCATGTGAAGGCTCTTCCTAAATGAGTGTTTTCTTCAACAAACATTTCATTACGCTGTGTGGTTTTGGCCATAGATGAAAAAAGGCTGAGACTAAGCTAGAGATTTGTCTTAATTTGGCTGATTGTTTCTTCCTTTAAAGGTCCAAGTTTTTACCTGATTAAATGGACACTTTGGTTCCTCCTGGCTGACTTTGTTCTCATTTTCTGCCTTCATTATTCTAGGCAAAACTTCAGGGACTGAAGGAGCCGAAGCCTTTCAAGAACAGTGAGGTTGGAGCATAGCCAGGGGTGTGTAAGACACCATAGGTAAGTGAAATCTGTGCTTCTCTTATTCTGGAAGAATTCATATACTTCCTCCTGCTCTGATTGAGAGAGGCAATGTCCCAGGGAACTACCTGTCAGCCAAGGGAAGGCTGGCCAGTATTCTCTGGGGAGTCTAGAGAAGGATTTGAAGAAGCCAGGCCACCATTGAAACAGTGTAGCTGTTGGTAAAACAAAGGGTGCAGGAAGTAGCTTTCTCCTAAACCATCTAATCCCATGGGAAAGAATCCAGAAGGCCCAGCAGTGTCCTATGGGGCCAGGCCTCTTCCTCTAATCAGACTTCAGACTTCAGACTTGCTTTCAATTGGGGCTTTTATAGTTATCAAGTTTTTTTTTTGTTGTTGTTGTTGTTTTTTTCTAGGTAGGGTCTTTCTAGCCTAGACTGACTTGGAATTCACTATGTAGTCTTAGGGTGGCCTCGAACTCAGAACTCAGTGTAATCTTCCTATCTCTACCTCCCGAGTGCTGGAATTTAAGGCCTGTCCCACAATGCCTGGCTCTCTGTGTTTTTGCAGTGGGCAGCCTAGACCATTGCTGTTTGAGGTTCCAGTGAGATGAAGTAAAGACCTAGACCTACAACATAAAAACCTCCTGAGTGGTCCATGTAGTATCTTTGTGTCACTGTTGATTTCCAGTCTGGCACAATTACTGTGTCTTCATATTCATCCAGATAATATTACTACTTTTGGTTTGTTTTTGATACTGAATAGCGATACGCAGCATGTGGTAATTTATCCCTTGCATTTTTCTCTTGGTATGTTGTAAGAATACTTGTTGCGTATAATCACAGTGTGGTAATTTTTATTGTTAAATCAGGTTCTGTTGTGAGAATCTGTTGCACAGTTCATTTGCTGTTACATACCCCTTCAATATTTTTGTTAGTAAGATTCAGCATGCTTTGCTTTGAATGTAAAATGTCCCCTATAGGCTCATAGGTTTGAACATTTGGCCCCAGATGCTGTTTGGGAAGGTTGTGGAACCTTTAAGAGATGAAGCTGGAGGAAGTGGGTCACTGGTAGGTGGGACTTGAGGTTTTATAGCCTAGCCCACTTACTGTTTGCTCTCTGCTTCCTGACCATGGCTGCCGCCATGCCTTCCCCATCACCATGGAGGTACATTCCTCCTGGAAGTAAGCTGAAATAAACTCTTCCTTCCTTAAGCTGAGTCTCAGATACCAGTCATAGCCATGATTAATGTAGCACCTTTCTCTCAGTCTTCTTTGGGAACAGAGTTTATAATTTTAATATAGACACTCTTTCAGTTATCTCACCTGTTTTCCCTCTCTTCTTTGCGTTTAGCTTTTTAAAATCAAGTTCACTGTGTTATGCAGCCCAGGCTGCCTTGAACTGGCGATCTGGTTGCTTCCTCCTCCTGAGGGCTAGGGTTGTAGTCAGTGGAGTTTGCGTTCTGCTTGCTGAAATGTAATCTAACCATTTCTGTTCATGGCCCATTGTCATTGCAGCTCTAATCTATTTGATTGAATTTTCTGTTGGTTTGTGTTCTCATTCAGTTCTGTTTTTCTTTGCTGGTTTTGAAATTATGCATTGAATTTCTGTTGTTCTAAAAATTACTTTGAAATTGTTCTGTGGACACTTGACAGTTTAGAAAATGTCAGCCTAATTTAAGGTATTCTAATTTCTTTCCAGTACATGTGACATCTAATGAAATCACATTTTTTTCTGTAATTATATGTTGTTGTCAGTATTTCTTTTGTGTTACCATAAAACATGGACAAGATGATCTTTTAGGGATAGTGTTAGTTTAATTTTGTATTTTTTACCATGTCTTGTTTTTTCCCCTTCTTCCATTTTGTACTTTCTTTCTGATCAGTTTTGTCTGAAGTTTCTTTCCTGAGAATCTCTTGATGGTAACGCCTCTTAGTTTTGATTTCTGAACTCTGTGTTTCACTCTTAGAGTTCTCAGCGCATTGTTACTTTCCACTGGCTTGGTGAACATACTGCCCCACTGAACTGTGACTGCTTTCATTGGCACTCTTAGGCCATTGAAGACTCTTGTTTGACATTCTTTAGTAAGATTTCTTTGGTGTTCTGCAGTTTTTATCCCATGTTTTAGTTGTGTATCTCATGTATCTGCAGATGTATACCACTTAGAAACTCTGAAAAATTTCTTAGCTATTAATGTTTTAAATATTTTTTCTCTCAGGCTGGAAAGATGACTCAGCATTTAAGGTGCTTGCCTGTAAAGCCTAAGGACCCTAGTTTGATTCCCCAGTATCTACTTAAGCCAGATGCACAAAGTGGCACATACATCTGGAGTTCCTTTGCAGTGGCTGAAGGCCCTGGTGCATCTATACTCACACACACACACACACACACACACACACACACACACACACACACGCACACACATGCACACTTACTTTCACTTTTTCTCTCTGTAACTCTGCTTGCAAATAAATAATTTTTAAATACTGTCTTTCTCTTTAAAAATATTTTTATTTATTTGTAAGGAGAGAGGGGGGAAACAGAGAGAAAATGGGGACACTAGGGCCTTTGGCCACTGCACATGAACTGATGAATGTGCCACTTTTGCATCTGGCTTTATGTGGGCACTGGGGAATTGAACCCAGGTCATTGGCTTACAGGCAAGCACTTTAACTGCTGAACCATCTCTCCAGCCCTCTTCCCCTTTTTAAGATAAAGCCTTAGGTGTCCTAGGCTGACTTTGAACTTGTTATATAGCTGAGAAAGTAAAAATGAGCATGCGTGCATCAAGGCCTCTTGCCATTATAAATGAACTCCAGACACATGTCCACTTTGAACCATCTGGCTTTACATGAACACTGGGGATTCGAACCCTGACCAGCAGGCTTTGTAAACATGCCTTTAACCAGTTAGCCATCTCCCCAGTCCCGACCTTGAACTACTCAAGTATTGATTCTGTTGTGTCACCTTCCAAGTCCTGGGATTATAAGCCTGTTCTTCCATGCCTCTCTGGTTTATGCAGTGCCAGGGATCGAACCCAGGTTTTGTGCATGCTAGGCAAGCACTGCCAACTGAACTGAACTGAACCAGCCCTCTGCATTCTTTTCCTCTAGTTTTGATTAAATGGATGCTAGAACTTCCTTTTATTTTTCACGTTTTCTTTTGTTTTTGGTGTTTTCTTTCTGTTTTTCTGTGCTTCATTCCTAGTAATTTCTTAAGATTTAACTTTTAGTTCAATAATTCTCTCTTCAGCTATATTGACTGTGTTTAATCTGTTCATTTTGTATTCAGTTTCAAAGATAATATCTCTTTTCTGTTTCTGCTTCAAATTTATCAATATTTTTCATGGTTTCTTTCTGCATGCTCATTTTAACTTCATATTTCATGTTTCTAAGAAATAATAAGCAGTTTTTTTCTGATCTTTTGTTTTCGATAATCACAGGATCAAAAATCCTCAGTGCTATAAATGTGTGTATGCTTCTTTCCTAGTACACATATTGAGTTTGGGTTATTTGTTAATAATCCAATTGGGACTTTTCATAACAGCCCAAGCCTGCCCCCAACAATGCACCTCCTCAAACAAGGCTCTGCCCTCCAGATTGCCATTGGCAGGGGATCAGGCATTCAGAACCCAGGAATTTATGGGGGATACCTAATTCAAACCACCTCAGTGATCTCTTTTGAAAGCTTGCTAATTTTTCTCATGATATGAGATATGAGTATAGATGTATCTTCACACTCTTGCCAAGGTTCTTTTTTAAAAAATCTATTGTTAATCTATTGGTGAATTTACCCCTTGGAAACTGCAGTCACTACTCTTTGAATAACTCATTAGAACAGAGTCCTTATTCAGCACCAACTTATTATGCCTCCCAATCTCTTTTCTGTCCAAGTGTCATTTATTCTTTCTATCCAGAAACCGAGACAATAGAGCCACATCAGCCATGGCTTTCTGCCTGTGGATGCTTTTCTTATTCACATTTCTTCAAGCAGAGTGCAAAAAGTAAATGCTTCCTATTGTGCAATGGAGACATCATCTCTGTAAGTTGCATGCACTCACACCTAATTTCTCTTTAATGGGCATAGAAGGCAGTCTGAGCATTTTGGCCTTTAAAAAAATACTTCAAAATGGGCACTAAGTGAGATTAATGATTTAATAGTTTTTCCTTACTCTGCTACAGATTAACCTGTAGGTAATCATACCTTTTAGATGCTACCCAGCTCTGACCGGTGTGTGTGCACTTTGTGATTAAAGTGATACACTAGGCATGCCTGTAATCCACAAAGATTGTTGTGCTTTGTAGCTGGCAAGAAGTGTTTGTATTACACGTGTGATTTCCCTGGGCAGCCCTGTACATGGTGCTAGGACATGCTGAGCTGTGAGACTTTCCTGTGTTTGTTTTCATGCTTCATGTGGGAAATATAAATGCCAGAAAGTTCTGCAGCCTAACTCCTTTATTTTCTTAAACTTTATTATCCAAAATTAGATATAGTGTATGAGCAAATCTTGTGTTGGTATCCCCATCTCCTTCCTCCCTGTCCCCAATCCACTGGGTATCCTCCTCAGTGGCCTTCCTGGATCAGTCCATGGGGTAGGGGGTTATGGATAGCAGAAGAGGCCAGGTATGCTGCCCCCCCCATATGTTGTTACTGAGGGGGGCAATGTCTCTGGATATTCTCCTCCACCATGGCTCTTACAGTCTTTCTGCCCCCTCTTCTGCTTAGTTCCCTGAGTCATGGTGGGTGAGTTTTAAGTCTTCTTTAATGTTGAGATCTTAAGGGTCTCTGTACTTCTGCTTTGGTTCGTGTTGAAAATCATTGGTGTCTGTCTCGCTGACTTATCCTGGGTTGACTGATTGGCTGTGGTTATAGGTCTCTTACTATCCCACCACTTTCTGCAGGGTTTCATTTGGGGCCTGCATGATAGGCTTGGGATGGCTCATGTCTTGCTGGGATGTCAGCCATCATCCTGTAGCTCGATGGTAGAGTTGGAATGACCATGGCTCTCTAGCCTAACTCCTTTAAATTTCAACTTCTATTGGTAGTGCCTTATATTGAGTCCTTATATTCTTGGGGTTTTGTTGGCTGCCATGTCTGTTCAGGCACCATTGCTGGGTTTTGCTTTCCAAATGGTTGTGTCCTGGAATTTAAGAATTTAAAGGTGCTTGCTTACAAAGCCTGGATACCCTGGTTTGATACCATGTAAAAGTCAGGTTCACAAAGTGGCACATGCATCTGGAATTTGTTTGCTGCCGCAAGATGCCCTGGCATGCCCATATTTTCTTTCTCTCTTTCCCTCCCTCCCTCCCTCCCTCCCTCCCTCCCTCTATCCCTCCCTTCTTCTCTCCCTCCCTCGCTCCCTCCCTCTCTCTCTAAAATAAATAATAAATATTTTTTAAAAAGACAAAGTCTTAGTATTATTTTGAAAGTGACTTTGTCCTAATAGACTATCTGAAAGGGAAGTAAAGGCATCCACAGTGCATATACTTTCTTTGGAAACTCCTATTCTGGAGATCAGGGAGAAAGGTTATTGAGGAAGTTGTAACAAACTCAAAGAAATGTTTTATATATATATATATATATATATATATATACATACATATATATAAAGTTTTGCTACATTTTAGGTAAATGTGTTCATTTGTATTATTATTATTGTTATTTTGCTATAGCAAAATACCGGAGGTGAAGTAATTTGTAAAGAATTTGGCTCACAGTTCTAGAGTCTAAGAAGTCCAAGGGCATGGTGCCAGCAGTTGGTAGGGCCTTCTTGCTGCATGAGAATACGGAGCAGGCATCACATCATGACACAGCATGCATGCTAGCTTGGGTCTGTCTTCCTCTTATAAAGCCACCAAGGCCCTTATCCCTCATCCAACCTTGATTCCCATTGGCTTTGCCTCCAAATACAGTAGGTATATGGACTAGGAGATAGTTTCCACCATGTGCACATTTGGGGACCATGTGCAAACCTTATCACTGCAATCACCAGAGTGGTATTTTTCCTTCTCCCCACTCTTACATCAGCTATGGAAAATGAGCATTTTGGCTTACACTGGGTCACTTATAAATACCTGTGATGAGACACAGTGGCACGTAGACAGAGGCATAATTGCAATAGACTGCATTTTTATCATTTGTAGATAAACTGTACAAAATGTCTTTTATTCAGTGCTCACAGGCAGCTTTCTGATAACTTGTTTGGGCCCTTTGAAGTTAACAATGTGCTTCCTTTCCTTGGGTAAGGAGGAAAATTGAAATGAGTTTGAAGCCTGCTTTGGTTCATGTAGGTCATGACTTTGAAAGTACACTGGGTGTGACTTTTCCGCTAGGGTCATTTTGTAAATAGTCTCTATTATTCCCAGGCAGTGTCCTGGAATTTAAGAATAATCTCATGTGCAAAGGACCTTGGGAATGCTATGCTAAAGTGCTTTATACTTTGAAAGATGTATGCATAGTAGAACAGTTGGCACTTGAGTGGCTCATTTTTGAACTTAACACAAGATTGATTTTTATCAATTAATGAGTATGTATTTAATGTGATTTTAGATTTAGCATATGTCCTGGAGCTGTTACTTCAGCTTCTGGGTTAGATGAAGCCTGTATGTCATTTATGTCTTCCTCTGTCCATTCCTCATAGAACTGACTGTGAAGGAGAGTTTTGGTTTGGGATTGGGTGAGAGAGAGCACAGTGAGCTGTAGATGCTGCAGTACTTGGAGGGAAAGGTGTCCTTGGTTGGGAGCCATAACTAGCAGGTCTAGTCTTTGGGTGGCCCTTCCAAGCTGAGACTCAGGGACAATTTTATTTGCTTTGGTGACCTGACAACTGCCTATAGTGTCCAGGTTCCCTTTCATCTTATGGTTTTCTGTGATGCCAGGAAGCAGGTTCTTCCTCAGGTGAAGCTTTAGTTCTGGGAAAGGGAGAAGAAGTAATCGCTATAATGAACCTTGTGAGTTGGGGCATGCAGTACCGAAGTCCAGCTCTCTGAGGAGCAGCTAGCGTTTGTTACTGTAAATGGTCATAATACAGAAGCTGGTGGATAGCCCCATGGCACTTTTGCATATATTTTACATCATTATCTGCGTGTTCCTTGAGTTAGCTGTTTGATTTGCTAGGTATCCCTGGAAGGGAGAAGTGTGACTGGCTGTGGTACCCCCTCTTCTCCTTTGCACATTTCCACAAAACACCCTGGCCTGCTGTGGGTTGGCAAAGGTCTAGGTGCCCATTGCCTGTTAAAAGGATGTTCTCCATGACAGTTGAAGTGATCAATTGCAACAGCTAGGGTTGCTAGAAACATGGGTGGGACTGTTGGCACTTTAAGGTATAAAACAGTTAGCATTTGATTTAGAAGTTTTTGCAAATGGTCTATGTGTGGAAGTTCAGCTGTAGTTCAAGTCTGAGAGCAGTGTCTGATTTTCCAGTCAGTTCCTTCATTGCCTACAAGCTTCCCAGAGCTGACTGGGGAGCCAGCCTCCAGGCTGCCCTCTCCAGCCTGTCTCCTAGTGCACAGAGGGCTCCTGGAGGACTTTGGAAGTGGTGTGTGCCAGTGGAAAGAGAAAACTAGATGTTGTTGACAAGCCTCCGTCCTGCCCCCTTTCCCTACATAGAGGCCACTGCTCCTTGAGCTCTGGATCCCTCCCAGCCCAGCTCTCAGCAGATGTCCTTAGAAATGAAGTCATAGAGACATAGCTTGTCCTTTCCCTCCATTCCCTCCATCCTGAGGGAATCTACTAGCAGGGTATCTATTTTTTCCCCCAGCAGATACCAAGCTGGTCTGGCCTTGGGCTTTATCATGTGTTGGCACGTCTCATTTTCTGTTTCTTCACACCATCACCCCCATTTGTCCTGCTCCTTCCCTCCCTCAGATACCAGGCACCCTTTTGTTATAGTTTTTAGATTTGTAGTGTTCTTCTTAAACTAGGTTTCTGGAACCAAGCCTCTCATTGATTTCTTTCTTTTTAAGATCCATCTGTTTCTCAGTCTAAAGTCCTAGTGCCAACACCGCCATCTGATAATCTCACTTGTATGTTCACAAAACATTCATTGTGCTTGGGAGATGGAGGTGCATATGCCAGAAGATTCAGAGCTGAATCAGACCATTGGGGTGTCAAATAGGGGAAACGTGGCAACAGAGAGCATGAGACGTGGATTAATAACAGAGGTCTGCACAGGCCGAAGAGCAGAGGGAGCAGACATCTTGGCTTTGAAAGGGGCTGTAGTGTGGGGCCCTGACAAAAAGAGAAGGCCATGGGAGATGTTAATTAAAATCCAACTCTGAGTAGTCCTATGTCCCTTCTTTCTGATGGTATTTCTTTGTGACTAAAGCAGAGCGAGAGCTCTGTAGCTGAAGGATTTGTAATAGAGTTGGGCTCACTGTGGCAGAGTACAAAGAACTGTTGTTGGCTGTTGGGGTATCTGGAAGGTAGCATCACTTGAGGAATGGCTAAATTCTTACATATATTTGGGGTCTTGCTTCAGTATGAGATGAGTGGACTTTGGTGAAGCTCTTGAAGTCTGGGAGTCTTTGGCTGACTTGCTTAGAGAACATGTCAGTTACATACTTAGCACTTAAGTGTTATACTTGGGTGCCTTCTTACTGAGGAGAACCCTGGGCACTGAGTCTGAGGAGAGGGTTCACCTACAAGGATTTCCTTCTCAGTCTTACCTGATTACACTTTCCACTTTCATCTGTGGACAGTCAGTGTGTGCGTGTGAATCCTCCTACTCAGTTCTCTTCGAAGCAGGAGACCCTCCTCTCCTGCTTACTAGTGTCTGCACTGCATAATGGTGGGCATATTATAAAGAAGGAATAAATAGACCTGAGAATTGAATCAGTTTGTTAACTATGGTTTACACA
Organism: Zapus hudsonius; assembly: GCA_004024765.1. Classification (NCBI taxonomy): domain Eukaryota; kingdom Metazoa; phylum Chordata; class Mammalia; order Rodentia; family Dipodidae; genus Zapus; species Zapus hudsonius. Next base: position 13,212 of record PVHP010012102.1, read on the forward strand.
TAGCAGTTGGAGAGTCCATAATTATCTTTTATTTATTTAATGTGGCTATATAAATCTGTGCATATGATAAGATTTTATAGAACTGCATGCAAAAAAAAGGAAAAGGCAGTGGAGTCTGAACAAGCCTGTAGTTCAGTTAATGGTATTATACAGTATCAGGCTCCTGCTATTGATGGTTGTGTTGTGATTATGTCAGATGGGAGAAGCTGGATGAAGGATTCAGTGGAAGCCTGCTATTTTTTTTTTGTGTGTGTATTCTACATGACACCTATTAAAGTGACCCAAACCCGGAAAATCAAGAACAAAAATGGTTCATGCCAATTTCTGGCAATGATACAGAGCAACTAGAACTCTCTGAAGCATTGCTGGAAGGAGTGTGAACTGGTGCAGTCCCTGGGGAAAGAACAAGGTCGTTTCCTACAAAGCTAAGCGTATGCCATCATCAAGCCAGCACTTCAGTCACAGGTTTATAGCCAACAGAAACGAAAGCCTCTTTTGCACAAAACCTTCCAGGATAATATTTCTAACAGCTTTTACCTAAACTAAAAAATGGTAGATGTCCTTTCCACTGGTGAATGGACAAACTGGCACTTCCATCAATGGAATGCTACTCATCAGGAGTAAAGAGCAATGTCACTGTGTGTTATCACTCAGGAGGAAAACCAGTCAGATGCAGGCGTGTGTGTGCGTATGCGTGTGCGTGTGTGTGTGCGTGTGTGTGTGTGTGTGTGTGTGTGTGTGTGTGTGTAGATGTGTGGTGTACTATGTGTGTGATAGTGGGGATGTAATGCCCCCAGAGGTTCAGGTGTGTGAGTACTTAATCTCCAGCTGGCAGCACTGTTTGAGAAGGTCATGGAACCTTGCTGGAAGGAGTGTGTCACTGGAGCTGGAGGCAGGCCTTGAGGTTTCATAGTCCATAGACCCTCTTCTTGGTCTGTCTGTTTCTTCCCTGATGATATGATGATATGGCACTGGCTTCCTGTTCCTACCATCCTTTCCTCTCCGTGATGGACCTACCTTCTGGAACTGTAAGTCAAAATAAACTCCTTCCTTCCCCAAGTTGCTTCTGGTTGCTTGTTTTTTTTTTTTTTTTTTTTTGTCCCAGCAACAAAAACAAAAAGTAACTGATACAATATGTGTACATGCTTTTTTGTGTGTGAATATGACGTGTGTGTGGAGGCCAGAGGCCAACACTGGGTGTCCTCTTCGGTTGCTCTTCACTTTATCCTTTTGAGACAGATTCTCTCACAGAACCTAAGCTCATGGCTTCGGTTAGACAAGCCAGCCACTGAACCCCATGGCCTCCTCGTCTCTGCTTCTCCAGTGCTGGGATTACAGGTGCACACTCAAAGATTTTCTGGAATCTAAATGTGGGTCTCATGTGTGTGTGGTGTGGCAAGCACTTAATGCCCTAGGCCTAAGGACATGATTTATGGAACATTCTGGACAAGGTGAAAGTACAGGGTCAGAAAATAGATCATGATCGCCGGTACAAAGGATGGGAGAGAAGATTGACCTCTGGGGACCAGTGAAGTGTACTGTTGTCTGTTGTGCCATGACTTTGCCAAAACTCACTGAATGGCACACTAAAAAAGATGGGTAACTGCATGCAAATCACATATCAATAAATTGGACTTGAAAATATAAGCAGCCGCAGCAACCAACATAATGATATGTTTTAATTGAAGTAACCATGGAGAATTCATAGCTGTCTACTTGTGTGTGGTTGGGTAGGATTTGTTAAGTCACTAGGTACACATGTTGCTTCATTCAAGAGCAGGACCGCAGCACCTGCAGGACTTTGGCCTCTAAGCTGTGGATTCAGGTGGGGGCTCTCATGATAGCTCTTATTAACACAGTGCTCCTGGGGCGGAGGTTATCATAGCAGCAGCTGGCTCTCCCTCATGGACACAGCCTTTAGTGAGCAGACATTTAGTTCAATTTTATTTTTTTCTCTGGTTTCCTTGCCTTCTAAAAAGTCCTGGCTAGAGTGGCACCAGATTGTTTGAAATGTCACCCATAACAACTGGGTTGAGATTTTCAACTTTTTCTCCCAGAATAGATTATAAAGTATATATATATAAAAAATTACAAGTCTTTCTCCAACAGGAGGTTTCTTGTTAATTTAAAGTCAGGGTTTGATGCTTGCTTTGGGATTATTGCTCAGTAAACATTTGACGACCATTAACCATCTGCCGTGCCTGTGAAGAGGCTTCCAGAGAAAAAGGACATTCATTGTCTGACCAGGTGGAAGAACACACTAGCTTGTCAGCTTGAATCCAGCGCAGGAGAGACCACCAGGAGAAGCCATTATGCAGAAGACGCTGATGTGTAAGTGGATTTTGTGTGGAGGGGAAGAAAGACTCTTGTTTTGACCAGAAGAGGTGAAAAGTTCTTGTCCTTAGAGGAAATTATGATATAGAAGGAAAAGGCGAAGAATTTCTTTCCTCCCTTCCCCAGCTGAGCAGGAGTCAAAGAGCTGTATAGACACGTGAAGATCAAAACTCTCTGGGAAGATTGAAAACCGCAAGGAATGCATTCTCTGTCTTCTGTATCAGTTTCCATTGCTGTCACAACAGATCAGCATGAAACAACACAGGTTTATGTGCATGAGTCACACTTGGTTAGAATCAGAACGTCATGGGCTTAAGCATCTGTGCCTTTTTCAGAGTCTAGGCTGACGGTATTCTCTGCACATGGCCCCTTGCTCTTTCTGACTGTCTCTTTGTAGTCCAATCTAGGAAAGGCTTTTTGATTTTGAAGGATCCATGTGATTAGATTGGTCCCTCTTGGATCCAGTTTACTTTTCCAAGATCCTCATCGTCACAACTCCGAGCCCTCTTTCCCTTAAGGTAATGTCTCTGCTGGTTCTGGTTCTGGTTAGAGACACGGGGTGATTGTCTTGCTCACCATATCCTTATGCTCTGGTTTCTCTTCTTTACAGACAAACTGTTTGGACAACTAGCCTAGCACATGTCTGTGTGTAGATATACACACATCTGTATCTCTTGCTTTCAGCTCTCTATGTATGGATGATACGACATACAGTTTTGTTCTTGGAAAGCTGTGTCTCCAAACCCTTTCAGTTCAAGTGTTATAATAGCATTGCATTAATCAGTATTACTTTTATTTTATTTTTTAAGTGAAATTCACATAGTGCTAGAGTGACCATCATTAGCTATACAGTGTCAATGGGAAACTGGTTCCAGAGATCCCTACAGATCCCACAATCTCAGGCGCTTAAACAATGGAGGAGTGTTTGCGTGTAGCCCATCTGTCCTCTGTGTTCTTTGTTATGTCCACATTACTTGTCACACCAGGTGTACAGGCTCTGGGTAAGGAGTTGTGACACTGTGTCGTTTAAGCAATAATGATAAGGAAAAAAGTTTTCCTGTTCTGTACTGATGTTTTTTTTTTCTTTTTGATATTTTTTGTTCCATTTGGTTGATTCCAGGAATGTGGAACACTCTCTCTCTCTCTCTCTCTCTCTCTCTCTCTCTCTCTCTCTCTCTCTCTCACACACACACACACACACACACACACACACATCCAATATTATGTCTTGACAGACTTTTTGCACATGAGAAAGGAAAGTGAACCTCTAGAGTATCCTCAGATGTGGTCAGTATCCCACAGTGATAACTTAGAGAGTTTATCTCTTTAAATGTTTGGGGAGCTCTTATATACATTCTCATTTGATATTTTTTCTTAATAACAATTCAACAAAAACTTCCATACTTCACAGGATCAGTGACTCATTTTAAACATATCACACTGCACCTTGAGTACCTGAAGTGGCCTTCCTCTGGCTGAGTGGCTAGGACCCATGAGAGTCTACCTTCAGCAGTCACTGTGAGAGTTGCCCCCAGGGCATCTGGGGTGGGGATTGATTGAAGTTTCATTAGTCTGACAGAGCAGTGCACAGGGTTGGAGCCCTGGTCCGAAGAGAAGTTGTTAGCACTCCACGGTAACAGCTTGCTGATGCTGCTCTGAAGCCTCAACATCCTTTAGGATGACTTCCCTGTAAGAGCTTCCTGTCACCAGCTGTGTTCAGTTGCTGGCTTAGTCTGGTCTGGACCAGTGCTGGATAGTCAGTGGTGTGATTTGGGTAGGGGCGAGATGGCTAGAGTCCACAGAAAATTCTTTGCAATGTAAATGAAACTTCATGAAAAGATCATCGGACTCTGGGAGCTGTTGAGCATGAAGTCAGGCTTCATTCCACAGAAGTGGGGTTGTGCACGCATTGTTTATGTGTGTGTGTGTGTGTGTGTGTGTTCCAGAGTGTTTGATGAAGGAGTGTCACAGTGCCTGCTCTTTAGCTGTCGAGCTGGTCCCTGCTGGCCGGCCAGGGCCCCGGTGTCCTGTTCCTGCCCTCTCAGAGAGCAGCTTGGCATGGGAGGGCAGACAAGAGCTTGTGCCGCTTGCATGGGTGGCAGCTGTGGAAAGAAAACCATGAACGTCCTTAGGGAAGCTGGACTTGAACTGCTCATTCTGAGTGAGCTAGGACCTGCTGTGAACGGAGGTGATCATCTGACAGGCCATGTCATCCTGCCTGTCACTTCCCCTCTCTGGGCCTGTGAGCCGCTGCAGCTTGGACTACTCACTATGCAAACTTTGGGGACCAGGACATTTGGGGCCAGAGCACAGGGTCCTCATTAACAAGCTCAGCTTGGAGTTCTCCAGAGCTGCTTCCTGTTTGTGGGTGTCAGCACTCGTGGGACAGTTCAGCTCTGTGAGGTAAGAGCTGAAGACGTAGCAGGTCCCTAAGAAGGTGGCCACTGTTAACATTTCAATTGCACAGGCTGTGAGTCTTGAAGCCCTTCTGTCTATTTCTTGTCAGACAGTAAGGAGTGTCCACTATCTTATTTTAAATACTAATAATTGTGCATGCCTGCAGCAGGTTACTGTAATTTGTCCCCAATGAGGTGTCTGCGGGTGACCCGTGGGCGCGTAGGTGGTGCAGCTTTCAGAGTACAGATCTGTCAGCCGGAGTGAAATAAACTGCAAACACTGCCCAGTTTGTCAGCATGGCCTTTTCATCATTCTAGCATCTGTGGCCAGGCAGGAAATCTAGATACTCTATATGACACAGTGGGGCAAGGTGGCGAGCTCTGTGCTGTCCTTAAGAAAGAACACAGAAGCATGCGAATGAAGGCTTCATTTCTTCCCCGGCATATATTGAACGTTACTACTTTTCAGCTATTGGAGATGCAAACAGGAGGACAACCAGTACGTTCTTTGTCCTCATGGGGATTGGTTTCATTCTTGGGGCAGGGCAGCCATTCAAACTCAGGAATGATGACTTAATTACGTTGTGATCAGTGCTGGGAGAAGTGTACTGTACAGCAGTTATGTATTGTAGGATCTGCATGAGATCTGGAAGCCAGAAAAGTCACCCTGGGGAACTGACTTGGCTAGAGGAGTATACCCAGGAAGTTGGAGGCAGGGGGAGGAAGAAGGTTTCTAGCCCTGGGTGCCAGGGAGGAAGGTACTGGGCACTCTTTCATCTAGGAGTGCTCTCTCCCATAGATAAGCCTGTTCCACATTCCCTCAGCCCTGTGGTCAAGTTGCCCTTATTAGAGAGACCTTCCCTGGCTTCCTGAGTCACCAAACCCTAGACGGCCCTCTTGGGAGAGCAGGGGTTGGTGGTGGGGAGGGGCAGAGGTCTCTGCTCTCTTCCATGCTATATCCATAGGGAGGGCCTCAGGAAGCACCTATTGGGTAAATCATGAACTCACTTTTTTTTTTTTTTTGTTTCATTTCAAACTTGGATGAATTTTTCAGTTAACCTGAGGCTCGGGAGGAAGTGCATATAGGGGTACTATTCTTTTTTTCTTTTAAATGGAACAAGTAGAAAAGATTATCTTTTTATTTAAAAACTATATTTGCAAGGAGAGAGAGTATGGTACACCACACAGCACATGGACTCCAGATGTATGTGCCACCTTGTACACCTGGCTTTACATGGGTACTGGGAATCGAACTCAGGCCATTAGCCTTTGCAAGCAAGCACCTTAACTTCTTTTTTTTTTAAATTTTTTTTATTGTCCATAATGAGTTACATTATTTAGTGGGCAAAGAATGAGTTGTTATCCCCAATGCCCCCCCTCCCCATCCCCAATCAGCTGGATATCCTCTTCCATGGGTCGTCTGGATCAGTCCTTGTGGCAGGGAACCATGGATAGCCTAGTACTCAGCCTGGTTCTCCTGGCCCAAGTGAAGCACCTTAACTTCTGAGCTATCTCTTCTGCCCTGTCCTTCTTTGGTTTTGGCATGTGTGTATAGTGCATATGTCTGTATGCATATGTGTTTTTATGTGTGCTTATGAGTGTGGAGGCCAGAGGTTGATGTTGGGTCCCTTCCTCCACTGCTTTCTACCTTACTCCTTGATACAGGGTCTCTTGCTGAACCTACAGATCATCAATTTTGGCTGGATTAGCTAGCCAGTGAACTCCAGGGACTCCCTGCCTCCACCTTCCCTGGGATTACAGGAATACACCATGATCAGCATGTTTACATGGTACAGTGGATCTGAACTCAGGTCTTCATGCTTACATGGTAAGCACTTTACCCATTGAGCCATCTTCTCAGCCTGTTTCTCTTTTGTTTAAAATCTTAATGTTAAATGGGATGAAAGACAGCAGATATAAAATATTTGAATATGGTGATAGTTTATTGTGGGTCTGTGGATTACTTAGGGAATCGCTGCATGCTTCAACTCCCTGCTTATCCACGGTGCTGTGTGGACAGAGTCTTGGGACAGCAGCGAACCAACTAGAGGAATAACTCTCGGGAGACAATTGCAGTGAATAGTTCATTTATTATTTCTGGGAGAGTGTTTTTATTTAGGAGGGAAAAGGAGAGGCAGGGGCATAAACGGCAAGGGGATTGGTGGGGGCAGGGTGGTCTGTGAATGTTTCATGAAGGGATTGGCAGGGGCCAGTAACCTGTCAATGCCTGGTTTGCATAGATAAGTTGGGGGGACTTTCTCAGCCCCAGGTGGTGGGAGTTACGTGACTTTAGGTATGTAACAAATGGCGGTGGCTGTAGAGAAGCTGTGACTTTTGAACTTTCTCATTGCCAAGGCTTGTTATTAGCTTATAGGTGAAGTAAGTGAACTCCAGTAAACTTGGGTCTTGAAGTGCCTGGGCTTATTCAGGTTTGTTGGGGCCCACTAGGCGGCTGGAGTTTAGGGAGGGGGAAGGAGATTGCAGCCAAACTCCTACTGGTCTCAGATAATGAGATAATCGGGGTTTCAGGCCAGCCTCAACTTTCCTTTAACCTTCTGTTCTCCATGCCTCTCAGCAGGGTCCCACAGTTTATGACGGAATATCCTGGTATCCCTCCATAAGTGGAAGAGATAGTTGTTCAGAAAATGTGCTTAATGCACCTAACCAGCCTGCCTCATACCCTGTTTTAGCAACCCAGTGAGTGCACTGTAGTGTCTTTGCTTCTCCTGGTGACCGCCCGGCCGCTGCCCTGCAGCATGTGACCCAGCATCAGACCCAGCATCACTAGCCATGGGAGATGAGAATCCAAAATTTGAACTGTAGTTCCCATTGAATACTTTAACAATTTGCACCAATGTAAAGAAAAAAAAAGAGTCAGTTGCATTATCTTTTTTTTTTCAGTTGCATTATCTTAATTTGGAATAATTTGTATTCTTCATTTATTATTTTTAGTTTGCTTGTGTGTGTATGTGCGTGCGCATCTTTCAGTGGCTAGACTCTCAGGCTTCCTAGAACATTCACACTGAAGAAGATGGCATTGGGCATAGCAAAAACAGATTGAGCCAATACAGGATTTAAACCAAACAGGGCAAACATCAAACTCTAACTCCAAGTCTGATAATAACCAGTGACGGGTCTCTTGGAGTTCCATTTCTGCCCCTTCAGCTCAGCTACTCATAGTCCTGGAAAACTCCATGCAGTGCTGGCAGCTCTCCTTGGCAGCCATCCCATAGTCCTGGCATCTCCACTGCAACCCACGGTTTATCTTCATGGTTCCATCAAGCCTCTATGGAGGTAATTCCACAGGCCTGCCTCACACTGCTGATGGCCATTTCCAAAACAAAATCGTGATACACATCCAATGACCCTCTTCCTTCATTTGTTGTACTCCATAGTACCAGCTGGGCCACCAACTTGTTAATCCGGGGGTGGGGGGGATAGCCAATTTTGAAGAGCAGAAAACCTCCATCAGCATTCAGTTCCCCTGCTTCTTCCTGCTGTCCCAATGCAGATCACCTGGCCCAATCTCAAGGGTTGTATTCTTTCTTTCTGTGCCATCTCCATCTTCCAGCACTGGCATTATAATAGGAATGCACCACGATGCCCGTCATTTTTACATCGGTTTCAGGTGTTGAACTCACGTCCTTATGCTTATGATGCAAGCACTTTACTCACCGAGGTATCTCCTCAGTCCCATCCATTCTTCATTATAAGTCGGTATAAATATTCAGCCATCGGTCCTCCTCCTCCTACTGAACTTGCCCTTCATCTGGTGTTCACTGGACTTTCAGGCTATATTATAACATATTGTAATACCTCTAAGCCCATTGTTTTTATGGATAAAGCCACTGGCCATTTGGTTGACTCTTTTCATTGCCTAGGGAAAGATCTAGGATCAGACTGATCGAAGGAGAAATGTGAGAGCATCTTTGGAGAACAGCAGTGTAGGTCTTTATGGATGTAGTAATTTAACTAACTCACAGCTATTTCTCCAAAGCTTCTGGGCTTTGGGGAAGAAATGATTACTTTTTAAAAGTGAGCCGATCTGTGTTGCTGAAGCAGGTTGTTTATATAATGGTCATGGTGCAGCTGCCAGAGTGAGACCTCTATTTGAATGTCCCTTTTTTCACTTAGTGGCTGTATCACATTGCACAACTTAACCTTTCTTTAAAATGTGTATTATTAAAATTGTAGTCGTAACATGGGGATTAAATAAGAAGACAAATATTCATTATTACCATTTATAAGCTAACATAATTGATACTATTACTAAGTGCCATAGAGTACAGCATAATTGCCCCTCCAGTGTTCCCCAGACTTGTCTGAGCTTACACAGCTACTCAGGTGCTTATTAAGAGCAAATCTTCTCAGGCTACCCAGGTAGGCTGACTTGCTCCATCAAACCCCACATGCAGAGGCCTGCTGAGAGCCTTGCTGGGAGGCAGGGGGTACCACACCCTGGTTTCAGATATTTCGTGATAGGTTCCACACATATTGTATATATTTGTTAATGAGTGTTGAGTCTTTATGCAGGGTATGTAGTCACTGTTTACATCTCCTGTCCTCTCTTAGCAGGGGTAACATGCCCCTGTGTTCCCCAGTACAGAGAGGATTTAGAGCTAAAAGGCAGTTTAGTATCAGTGTAAGAAGTTACTTGGCTGGTCTACCCTTCTTGCTTTGCCTTGACACAGCCTCTGTGATCTTGCTGCTCTGTTCTGTTAGACACAGGCAGCATGCTGACAGCCCTAGTCCATGTGGCTGGCCATGGGAGTGACAGTACCTGCTTGTGGTGCATCATTGTGATGCATTCAAGGGCAGGCTGCAG
>PVHP010012102.1:22866-43813 GCA_004024765.1 Zapus hudsonius
AGCACATTTTTCTTCTCTGTTCTAGGCAGTAACCAATCATTACCCTGTCTGTGCAAAGGAAGGTGACATGTAAAATTTTACTCCCAGCACTAGCCTGACGCTTCAGTATATGTTACAAAGGGGTCAGTACTTGTGCCAAGCCAGGTGAGCTTGGCCTCCTGTGATTCCGTGAAGATTAGGTGTTGTCTCAAGAAACCTTTCTCTAAGCTTTGGGTCATGGTTTTGTACTGACTACATTTCAGGTCTGACTTAACTGCATCTGTCTTGTTGGTATATTTGCTAAGGATGAGTTGGTGTGCACTGAAAACCTTCTTTAGATGCTTGGCTTATTTTCTGACCTGTGACAGCAGTCAGCCCATTTTTGGGGACTGCTGTTGAGTTGGAGTGCATGTATCACGTGGCATGACGATACTTCATGGAGAAGTAGCCTATGAAGTCTTGAAGTTCTCCATGAGTTCAGTTGATGTTATGAACCAAAAGGTTGAAAGAGGTGTGCCTCCCCTCCCTGTCCCTGTTCCCTGTGACAAAACTTTGTATTTGCACAGTTTTAATTAGAGACATCCTAAAATCTTAGACTCTTTATGAACAACTGATGAAGAAAATGTGAAGTGTAAGTAGGTGCTTGTACTCTGTGGCCATTCCTGAGAGGCTAAACTTGTCAGGTAGAATGAGGGAGAGACGAGATCAGCTTGCCCATTGCTTCTTCTTCCATGGAGGCAGATGGAAAGAACAGGGGCTCTCAGTGGGTCACCTCCTCTTGGTCCTTTGGGAGCCCGGTGTAAATGAGCTCAGGTCTGCTGCTTTCTTTACATCCCTTGTGATTCTGTTTGGCTTTTTTCTTCATTTGTAGATCTTTGTGTGGGGGAATTGGAGGCAGAAAATCAAGTCATTTCTTTATAGACAGTAGAAAGGATTACCAAGGTAAGAGGCCTTGATCCGGCCTAGCTAGAGACTCAGGGGAGGAAGGAGTTTGTGAAGGATGGACCAGGGCCTGGCCACTGGTATCCTGTTGGCAGTGAGGAAATGGAGTCTCCCTGCGACAATTCTAAATCAAAACTATCTTGTGAAGCTATAGTTAATTCTCCACAAAGCCAGCCCTCTGCTCAAAGATTCAAGTAAGAAACCCCCGACTCCTCCTTTTCTCCAAAATACACAGAGAACAAAGTGGACTATGTAGCAAGTTGGCCAATTTTGTTAACTACTCATACTTAAAATGTAATTGTTTATGTAATTATATCTAATTATCTAGAAAGTAATCTTAAGATTTTTCCCCAGAGGTTTTAGTGATAACACGTGTTTTATCGTATCACTATGTTTTCTAACTTGTTTGAAAGTGAAGCTTGTGTCTCACATTTTCCGAAACCTTCTGCAACCACAAAAGGACAGAACACACTATAAATGACCAAGAAACGATATGTTAGAATGAGTTAAAGTGCCACTCAGTAGTTTGATATAGGTGGAGTGCTGCACTGCTTGCCCCGTGGGCGCTCATATCCTGTCTATATTCATGATGTTTATTTACAAGCTGTTTTTACTCAAATACTGCTTGTTAATTTTTCCTAGTCTCTGTATTAATCATACAGAATTATCTCTGCAAACTTGTTTCCTTAATTAACTCACAGAAGAGGGAAGAATCTAACATAGTTCACTAAGTGCCCTGTCTAATTCAAAATGTAACAAAATATTTTTTGTATGTAACACAAAGTTTGGTATGAAGTTCATAAATTGATAGTGTAATTGCCTCCATAATTGATCTTTGATTTGTTGTTATAATATACTTTATGAACTGGCTCCTCCCTTCCTAAGCCTTGAAGAACTTCAGGAGAATGCTGAGGATGGACAAGAGAAGAAAGCTCCTGTGAGTGGGCTGAGAACGCTATGAAGGAAGCTGTTATGGCCAGGGTGGACCAGCAAGGGGAGGTGACATGAGATAGGTGTGGAGGGGCCTGGTGCTGCAAGAAGACCTTGGATGTTAGACGAGTTTAGATTTGCTCTTTGAGTTTTCAGCCAGAAGTGACATGAGACAATTTCTGCCTCAGGACCAGCTCGTTTGCACTGTTTATGTTGTGGACTGAGGACCATGAAGCCCTGTTGTTCCCCCTTATCCCCTCAGCCCTCCAGGCTGCATGCTCCTGCTTTCGGCAGCACTGTCCCCAGAGCACGTAGTAGGCTTACTTACTGGTTGTCTGCCTTTCCTAACTGGATAGAAACTCAGGCAGGCAGGGATTTTTTTTTCCCACAGCAATGTCTCCAATGCCAAGTAAGAGCTGCTCAGCAAATGTTTACTAACTAAACAAATGGATAGGTCGATCCTGAGATCCAAACGAGTCATTGTTCTCCCCATCAGTGCAACAGTGTGTTTAATTGCAAAAAAAACCAGTCACTGGTTTGTAGACACCAGCACACATATAAACATGCACACCGCACACCACACACACACAACGACTGAGTCTGATGGTGAGAGGGTGCTTGCTTCAGAGGGCACTATGTCTGCTATAGCGGCTCTGAGGAAGTTGTCAGGGTGCACTAGCCTTGTCATCCTGGGTATCTTGAGCCCTGTTTCCAGACATAGAGCAGCAGTTGAAAAATTTGTGGGTAAAATTGCCACTGTGAGACCCGAGATCTGGCTTCCTTTCCCGCAGGAACTGTGACCTGGTTTCTTGTTGCAGGCTTCTGTTTGGCGAGAGGAAGGCTTTCCAACTGTTAGGCCATACCAAATTTGTCCTGGTCGGAATGAGGCCAGTGCTAGACAGAAGGCTACTCTGAGGCTGCCACTGGGAGGTGGTGAGATTTTACACCACCAGTGGACGGGGTGAGATGGAGTCAGGCAGTGCTAGAGAAGCTACCTTATTTATCAGCATCCCTTCTTGTGGGCTTCCTCCTTCTGGTCAGTTTACAGTGGTACAGTGGAGCTGCAGAGGGCCTAAAGAAGCAATGCCAAGTATTCAGACTATGCAGTGTGGGGACAAAATACAGTCTTTCTGCTTTTGAGAGTGTTGAAGCTAACTAACTTCAGAGTTTCTCTTGCAGTGTGAGCTTTCTTGCCCTCTGGACCTTGACCAGTTCTTCCCGCTGGCCTCGGAGTCATTGAGACTCAGTGATGACAGAGCTTTCTGAGGACTGGATAAAGGGTTCTTCGAAAAGTCATCTGAGATCCCTCATTAAATCTTGAACCACCATAGAAGCCTTTAAAATTACATGCCCATATACCTTAATTATGGAAGTTGGAAAGTAATTTTAAAGTATTTTAGAGGAACAATTGTTGAAGCAAAAATATTCCTAATTAAACCTATACTAATAAACCCAAATTAATGTTGTTATTAGGCAATCTGATGTTGGGAGCCATTGCTTTGAGTGGTGAGAATAAAGAGGCTAGTCTGGGCCTATTAGCGAGTTGTGGAAAGAAGCTATTTAGAGACCTGAGCCAGTAGCAGAATCAAAGTCTTGGATTATTATTGTACAATTAATATTCCTCAGCACAGTATCTAAATAATGTTTGTAAACTTTAAAGAACAATTTAAGATGGCTCGTAGAAGTGTTAGGTGTGAAGTGTGCATGTGTAAACAGTTTTGTGAGATTTGATGAGCCACCTCTCCCCCTTTAGCTTCTGTTTTCACACCTCCTTCCATTTATCTGATTTGTGTACAGGTGAAGTATCCATCCGTATTTTATAGTACTTAGCTTCCCAAGTAGTCATTATTCTGTTATAACATGTAAGTTTCTAAGTAAAACTATCAACAGTTATTTGGTGGGAGTTTGGGTTAAGTGATCCTCTAGATAGTATTGAGAAGCCAGTCAAGACCCCAAGGAAAAGGTAACTAAACTATACAGTGTTTGACTGATAGCCTTTCCCCCACATACTGGATGACTTTAGCTTGAAACAAAGGGTTAAATCAGTCATTTGGCATTAGCATTTTAATAACCAAACCAAGGAGGGGAAAGCAGCTGTCTCACAGTATCCTCTACCCTTTGGTATATAACTAGATTAAGTTTAATTTCAGATATGTGACAAATTCTTGTTCTCACTTCTTTAAACTGCAAGAAAAGGTATAGTTTTGTGGTATGCTACCACTGCTTATTTTCTGATATCCTGTCTACCCTAGGAAATAATGTGTTTATATACTTACTATATTTAAAAGCCCAATATTAGAAATGTTATTTAGACTACAATGACAATTTTGAGTTTTGGGGAGTATATGTCCAGTTAATAAAGCAATATAATCTGGATAAAAGATAAACTTATTATTTAAAGGATAATATAGGTTCTTTGCAGTTTCTGGTGTATTCTAGCAATAATAGATCGTCTATCATCATCTGTCCTTTTAATGCTTATTAGGTGTTGGGGGACAGTGCCAAGTGCTTTAGATAATTTTGTAACTTATTTCAAGAACTCAACAATTTTTAAGATAATGGGCATTTGAAACTGAGGTTTACAGAAAGTTATTTTACCTCAGAAACATCCATTTCTAATTTATATATACATCTTATTTTCAAGGCTAGCTGATTCCCTCCTTCCCCCTCCCTTTTCTTTCTCAGATGCTTTATTAACATCATCTTGAGAAAGTGAATATTCAGAGTACTCATGAAAATCAAGTTTTCTGACATTCTTAGCAAATTCTACAGATGAGATAGAATGTTTTTATAAAATTAAAAAAAATCTTTGTTATCAATAACTAGATAATTGTATGACCAAATCTTGTGATGGTACTCCCATTTCCCTCCTCCCCCAACCCACTGGGGACCATCCTTGGCACACATACTGGATCTGTCTTGGGATAAGGAGTTACAAATTGCACAAGAGCTAGCCAGTCCCTCACCCTTGTGTGATGTTGCTGAGGAGGGCAATACCTCTGGATATTCCCCCTACCATGGCTCTTACATCATTAATGCCCCCTCTTCCGCTCAGTTTCCTGAGTCATGGGGGGGTGAATTTTAAGTCTGCTTTGTTATTGAGATTTTAAGTGTCTCTGGACTTCTGATTTGGGTTGTGCTGGGTATCGTTGTTGTCTGTCTTTGTCCTTTCATGGGTTATCTGACTTGCTGTGGTGATAGGTCTCTTGTTTATCACATCACTTTCTCATAGGTTTTGCCACATATTCTCCCTCATATGTGGTCCTTAACCAGGATAACCGTAAACTCTACGCAGACTAGTAGAAAGAAGTGAGAGTTTTTTTTTTTTTTAAACTGAGGATATATTTGCCTCTCTGAGACCTTTTGCCATTCCAAATAAATTTTGAGATTGTTTTTCATATGTCTGTAAAGAATGAAGCTGGGATGGGCTGGAGAGATGGCTCAGCGGTTAAGGCACTTGCCTCCAGTGCCTAAGGCCCCCGGTTCAATTCCCCAGGACCCACAAAAGCCAGACCCACGGCCCCGGTTCAATTCCCCAGGACCCACTTAAGCCAGACCCACAAGGTGGTGGTCTTGGTGTGCGTTCTCTCTCTCTCTCTCTCTCTCTCTCTCTCTCTCTCTCTCTCTCTCTGTATCTTTCTGCTTGAAAAATGAATTAATGAAATATAAAAATAATAAGAATGAAGCTGGAATTTTTGGAATGGCATTATATTGTATATTGCTTTTGGAAAAGTTGCCATTTTTACAATATTCTTCTATCCAGGAGCATGGAATATCTTTCAATCTTTTCACATCCTCCTCTATTTCCTTCTTGAGCATTTTAATGTTTTCATTATACAGGTCTTTCACATCCTTGGTTAGTGTTATTCTAAGGTATTTGATTTTTAATTTTTGAGGTTATTGAAAATGGGACAGTCTCTCTGATTTCTTTTTCTGTATGCATATCATCTGCATACAGGAAGGCTACTGATTTTTATGTGTTAATTTTGTATCCTGCCACTTCATTGAAGGAATTTATCACCTTCCAGAGTTTGCTGATATTATTCTTCAGATCTGTTATGTGTAGGATCATGACATCTGCAAAAAGGGATAGTTTTACTAATTCCAATTCCTTTTATGCCTTGCTCTTGTCTTACTGCTTAGGCTAGAACTTTAAGTACCATGTTGAAGAGCAGTGGTGAGGTTGGACACCCCTGTCTTGTTCCTGATTTTAGTGGGAACTCATTGAGTCTTTCCCCAGTGAGTATGATTTGGGCTTTAGGAGTTTTGTATATTGCCTTTATCATGTTGAGTTGTAAGCCATCTATGCCCAGCCTCTCCAGCTTTATCCTCTGGATAAAGCACTGTCATGGTGTTCCACACAACATTGCTTCTGACCAAGGAAGGAACACACTTCCCAGCCATCGAAGAGCCGCGGTGGGTGCATGATCATGGAATTCATTCATCTTACCATGTTCTCCACCACCCTGAAGCAGCTGGAATGATCTCTTTTTTTTTTGTTTTAATATTTTATTTATTAATGTTCAACCAGAGAGTTACAAAGAGAGAGAGAGAGAGAGAGAGAGAGAGAGAGAGAGAGAGAGAGAGAGAGAGAGAGAGAGATACCAGGGCCACCACCTTGTGGGTCTGGCTTATGTGGGTACTGGGGAATTGAACCCGGGGCCTTAGGCACTGGAGGCAAGTGCCTTAACCGCTGAGCTATCTCTCCAGCCCTGGAATGATCTCTTGAAGATGCAGTGACAGCACCAATTAGGTGGCAATAACCTAGAGGCTGGGGCAGGGTTCTCTACAAGGTTGGATGTGTTCTTAGTCAGTGTTTTATATATAGTGATGTTTTTCCGTAGCCAGGATTCATGTGTCTTGGACACAAGGAGGAGAAATGGAATCGTAACACCCACCCTTACCCCTAGTCACCCACTAACAAAATATTTCCTACCTGTTCCCACAACCATATGTTCTCCTGGCCTAGAAGTCTTGATTCTAGAGAGGGAAGTGCTTCTGCCAGGAGACACAATAAACATTCCACTGAACTAGAAGATAAGACTTACCTTAGCCACTCTGGGATCCTGATTGCCTTGAGTCAGCAGGCTAAGAAAAGTTGTAATGTTGGCAGGGGTGATTGATCCACACTGTCATGGTAAAATGAACTGCCCTTCCACAGTGGAGGCCAGGAGGATTCTGTCTGAAGGGTTGGAGATTCTCTAGGGCATCCCCTAGTTTCCCTAAGGTCGGCGGGATACTACAGTAAGTCAGTCTAAGCAGGATGATAGATAAAAGCCAAGACCTGGATTCACCTCTTCAAGTAAAAAGCCAAGACTTGTTAAGGTGTTGCTGAGGGTGGAGGGAATGCCGAATCAGTAATAAAGAAAGATTATTAGTAAGTTCAGCAGTGGTACTCACATTCACATAAAGATACTGAGGTTGCAGTGAAGCTTATAACCAAAAGTTTTGTGCTTTTGTTAAGCACAAAGGGTTCATTGAAGCATTAGCAATTTAACACCCACTTGCCATTTGACTTATCTTACAGAATCTCATAGGTTCTAGTAGGCTCCCTGTGGTTGAGTATGTTAGAACTGAAGGTACTGATTTTACTGTATATCTTCAAGAGAGTATGTGTCTTGTGAATGAAAAAGATGGGCTGTCATTTTCTGTCAGGTCACAGCCATGTCAGTTGTTTGGTGGAGCACCCATGCTAGTGTAGAGGGGTCTTGAAACAGTTGTTTGCATGAAAAGTTCACCAAAGGAGCATTGGGAGCATTGGGTGCATTGGACCAAGACCATCTTCATTAGTGGAGAGTGAGCCCAAGGTGGAGATAACTAGCATCATTTCATCAACCCCTGAGGGCTTTGTTTTAATTTTCTCTTCTCCTTCTTATAGTACCAGGGTTGGAACCCAGGGCCTTAGATGTGTTTATTAGTTTTCTGTCACTGACTGACATCTCTAGTCTTTAAATTTTTGGAGGTGTGTGTATGCTTATGTGTATGTGTGTTTCATGGGTGTGAGTAGTAGGGTGGGTATGTAGACACAGAAGATAGTTAGTTGAGAGACATTCTGATGGGTGTAGCCACTCTTTTTACCCAAAGACTAGTGGGAGCTTCTCTCTGGAATCTATGACCGTCATCTCCATTGGATTTCTACTTGGTTCCCAGTGCCAGCTATGAGTTCTTTCCCCCTGAGTAGTCCTCTTATCCAATCAGAGAGCCATTGGTTACCTGCATAGGCTGAGTGCCACTATTGCACAGGTGTGTGTACATTTTGTCCAGCTGATTTCATATCTAGCAGATCTCCTACTTGTTCACAATGTCCTACTTGTTCACAGTGTCAGTGGCCATTATACCCAAGCTGCTCAAATAGCAATTTCCAGCACTTATGAGGACTGGTCATTGGAGACCTGTTTCTTTCCAAATTCCAGCATGATTTCTCCATGTCCTTTGTTGGCAGAAGCCTGTCTTGTTTGGGGGACCTCACAGGTCTCTCCAACTAACAGCTCACTGTGGGGTTAAACCCATTTCTGGCACTGACAGCTAGAGCCCATGGTTTTAGGATTGGGCTTTCTCCAACTTTTCCAGGTCTCTTCTGCCCTGACAATCTCCCCTCTCTCCTATTGAAAGGCATATCTCTTAGTTTGCTATCTGTCGTAGTCAGCCACACGCTGCTGGGATGAATCTCCAAACCAGACACAGTTTTGGGAGGCAAATATTTATTGAAGTAACAGATCCAGGGGAAGTTCCAGGCAGAGAGAGAAACTCTTCACAGCACCTCCAGCAACCACACTCCCACTAGCAAGCAACAACTCCAGACTTGAGCTCAAAGTGCTCTTTACATATGTATAGCTGGAATTTCACACCCACCCCAGAATCACCTTAGGGCTGGACCCTAGGATCCTGCCTGGGTGACACACCCTCCAGCCAGGCAGCTGGAGAAAAACATTGATAAAAACTCTTGAATCTATTGAGGGACATCCATTCAAACTACCACACTATCCAAGAAAAAGGTTTCTATGGTACCAATTCATGTTGACTTTAGTTTTGTGTAAATCTCTCTCCATCCATCCTTTCCCCTTCCCCCAAGACCCTTGCACCTCTATTACCTATCCCTTGAGTAGCCTGTCCAGTGTATCTGCAACTCAAGGTGTCCAAGTTAGGACCTACATGAAGAAGACCATATGGTATTTGTCTTTTTGCACTTGTGTGATTTCTTTTCTAAGTCCATACATATTTTTGAAATTTTCATTATTTTATTTTCCCTTACTACTGAGCAGAATTCCATTGTGTATATGTACCACATATTCATTAATGATTCATCTGTTGATGGGCATCTGGGCTGAGTCCAGTTCTTAGCTATTGTGAATAGAGTAGCTACAGACATGGCTGAGCAAGTGTCAGACCAAGCTGATTTTATTACTATGGTTTCTAGTATGTCTTGAAATCAGGTATGGTGATGCTATCAGATGTATTCGTTTACTGAGGATACTTTTGGCTATCCAAGGCCTTTTGTGCTTCCGTATGAATTTTGAGGCTATTTTTCTAATTCTGTGAAGAATGCTGCTGGAGTTTTGATTGGAATTGCATTGATCTGTATATAGTTTTTGGTTGGATGGCTATTTTCATGATATAAATTCTTCGGATCCATAAGCATGGGAGGTGCTTTCCATCTTCTAGTATCTTCTTCCATTTCTTTCTTCAGAGTTTTTATGTTTTCATTATATAGGTATTTTGCTTCCTAGGTTAGGGATATTCCAAGATGTTTAATTTTCTTGGTGGCTATTGTAAACTGGACTGCTTCACTGAGTTCTTTATATGTTTGCCATTGGTATATATGAAGACTACTGATTTTTATGTATTGATCTTATATCCTGCCCCTTTGCTGAAAGAATTTATCATTGAGAGGAGTATTTTTGGTAGTGTCTCAGCTCACTTATGTAAAGAATCATGACATCTGCAAATAGGGCTAGTTTGACTTCTTCCTTTCCAGGTTGTATCCCCTTTATTTATTTCTCTTGCCTTATTGTTTGAACTAAGATTTGAAGTACTATGTTGAAAAGCACTGGTGAGAGTGGGTACCCCTGTCTTATTCCCAGCCTTAATGGGAAAGGTTTTAGTCTTTCCCCATTTAGAATGATATGCACTTTAGGTCTGGTATACATAACCCTTATTATGTGGAGATGTGATCTTGTCATTCTATCTCTCCAGTTTTTTTTTTCTTTTATCCATAATGGGTTACATTTAATGGGCAAACAATGAGTTGTTATCCCTGGTTCCCCAATGCCCGTCTTCCCTACCCCCAATCAGCTGGATATCCTCCTCCGTCTGGATCAGTCCTTGGGGCAGGGGACCATGGATAGCCTAAGAGTCAGCCTGGTTCCAATGGCCCTAGTATGATGTTACTGAGGGGGGCAATGTCTCTGGGAGTTCTCCCCTACCATGGTTCTCACAATCTTTCCGTCCCCTCTTCCGCTCAGTTCGCTGAGTCATGGTGGGTGAGTATTAAGGCTGCTTTATTGTTGAGGTCTTAGGGGTCTCTGCTTTAGGTTGTGTCGAAAATCATTGGTGTCTGTCAGGCTTATTCTGTGTTGACTGATTGGCTGTGGCTATGGGTCACTTGTTCATCCCACCATTCTCTGTGGGGTTCCATATGGATCCTCCACGGAAGGACTGGTGTGGCTCATCTCTTGCCAGGATATCAGTTATCGGCCTGTGGTTCATTGGTAGGGTTGGAGGATCCATAGCTCTCTGGCTGCATTCTGAAAGATACAAATAGAATCTCCATCCGAGAGTGAGATCAGTATAGGTTAACTGAGATATACATTTCTGAATTAGTTAGATTCTATTTTTAGTAGCCTCTCCATAAATCGCTCGCGTAGTGCATCTCTCCTTGGGGGCCCAAGAATCTGGCTCCCAGTGCATTTTGCCCTAAGTCCCCAGTCCCAGTTAAGGGATCCCCTTCAATGAGTGGATTATTTGGCCGAATTAAAAGCTGTTGATTGCCTCCCCCAGGCTTTGGCTCCTCCATTGCACAAGTGTTCCTTTCTTGATTAGCTGTTCTCTCCCAGTAGGGAGTGTGGTCAGCCTACTCATGGCAGCAGACTACATTTCATGTCAGTGGTCTCTGTTTACTCAAGCTGTTATTGACCAGCTTCCCCTGGCAGCTTATGCAGTGCCTTCCAGCCCTGCACTGACTACCATCTGGGGGCTGGCTACCTTTCTGGACCTCGCATGGTCTCTCGATGCTGATAGATGTCTTTCTGTGGTTTCTTCAGCAACAGGATCTTGCCTCAGGCCTGTGGTGGGCATTCAAGAGCTTTGACAGAATTCTGTCTTGTTTTTGGAACCTCATGGGCCACTTTGGTCAACAGCTCAGTGAGGAAAGGAGCCCGGTGACTAGGACCAGGAGTTGCCAGACTGATCAATTTTTCACAGGCTTAGACTCTCTCCCCTTCTATTTATGGCTCCTCTTGCCAGACGATGCCCACTACTTGCTCAATAGGTTACAGTATGAAAGTGAGGATTTCATAATTTTGAACCCATTTTGGTTTAGCTTCATGCTTAAGTCACCCCCCCCTTCCCCATCCCTTACCCCTCATTCATAACCTCTCACTTCTTTCTACTGGTCTGCGTAGAGTTTATGGTTAACCTGGTTAAGAACCACATATGAGGGAGCATATGTGGCGTTTGACTCTCTGTTCTTTTGAGAAATCACTTAGTAGGATCTGCTCCAAGTCAGACCATTTTTCCTTAAATTTCGATATGTCATTTTTCCTTTCAGCTGAATAGAATTCCATTGTGTAAATGTACCACAGTTTTGTTATCCATTCCTCCATGGAAGGGCATTTTGGTTGATTCCAATTCTTGGCTATTATGAATTGAGCTGCTATAAACATAGTTGCACAAATGACTGTATGCTGAGATGTGACATCTTACGGGTAGATGCCTAGTAGAGGGATAGCTGGTTCCATTGGTAGTTCAATGTCCATTCTGTTCAGGAGTCTCCACAGTGCTTTCCAAAGTGGTTGAACAAGCTTGCAATTCCACCAGCAGTGAACGAGGGTTTCTTTTTTCCTGCATCCTTGCCAGCAATTATTGTTGTTGGTTTTCTTTATGATTGCCATTCTGACTAGAGTAAGGTGGAATCTCATTGTGGTTTTTATTTGCATTTCCCTGATACTTAAGGATGCTGAGCACTTTCTCAAGTGAGTAAAGGCCATATGTGTTTCCTTCTCTGTGAATTCTCTGTTGAGATCAGTGCCCCATTTTGTGAGGGGGACAGTTTGAGTTTTTGTTATTGTTTTGAGTTCTCTGTAGGTTCTGGATATTAGGCCTCTGTCTGAGTTGTAGCTGGCAAAAATCTCTCCAGTGTTTTAATCATGTAGGGATTTTGTATTTTGCTGAAGACCTTTTGAGGTAGAGTCTCCATTACTGCTTTCGCTTGGCTAGCTGGCCTGTGAGCTTCCTGTCTCTAGCTCCCTTCTCACCATAGGTACTCCGAGATTATGGACAAGTGCTATAGCATCTGGCTTTTCATGGGCTTCTGAATTTAGATTCTCACAGTTGAGTGTGAGAGGGCAAGTATTTTAACCACAGAGAGATCTCCACAGCCTCCTATCTTCTTTTTCAGGTCACCTTCACTAGTGGATAGAAGCTAGAGATGGATTTCAGAGACCAAAGAGGAGGTTGCTTCTGGTTCATGTTTAAAGATGCTGGAAATGATACTAGTTGATGTGTGTGTGGCAGCTACCCATGTATATGTCTGTAGGTGCTAGTCCTCACTGCTGCTCTGAGAGCTGTTAGTGGTGGCATCATGGACTCTGTTCTGCAGACTAGTCCCTCTAGGACTAGGCAGGCTGAGCACTTTGCTTGGGACCACATAGCTCATGGTGAAGACATCCAATCCAGGACGGTAGCTTGGCTTAGGTGCTAGTAGGGAGGAGCTATTTCTAGTCTCCCAAAGTGATATGACCACCTGGAGAAGGTGTAGGAGGTCTGCAGGCTGGTCGCCTAAAGACTGGAGCCAGGGAGCCACAGATCAGCTCTAGTCAGGTTTGTTCCTTCTTGGGTGCATGATGGCTGCTGTGTGTTATCAGTTGGGTTGGACTGACTTTGGTTGAGGGAAACTTGGGTATGTTAAAAAAATAATTTGTTTACAAGCAGAGAGAGAGAAGAGAAACAGAGAGAATGGGCATGCTAGGACCTCCAGCCACTGCAGATGAACTCCAGATGCATGTGCCACTTTGTGCATGGGTACTGGGGAATAGAACTTGGGGTTGTTAGGTTTTGCAGGCATGTGCCTTAACTGCTAAGCCATGTCTCCAGCCCTGGGCTGGCATATCTTAATACCTTGTTGGTTTTCATGATGTTGTTTGGGGTGGCAGTGGGGGGGGTGGCAAAGTACCTGGCGTGATTCTGTTTAGCAAGTGAGCGGTACATTGACATTTACTGATATGAACAGGTTGAGCCAGTTCCTTAGGCACTTGACTGGGGGTAAAGAACAGCAGTGAACCAGCACATTGCTTTTTGTGATACTATATGCAAGACTGTGTACTTGGCACCACAGTCTGCTTGATGGCAGTCAGCAAGGTATTCAGAGCCATTCAAGAATCATTTTAATCACAATACAAAACCGGAGTTTTGAGAATGTCTTTTAGACCAGAGCCCACAGGCTGCTGGTAGGCACATAGCTCATCTACCCCAGTGCAGCGAAGGTGGTTGGGAGTTCTGCAGGGGTTAGCTAACTGGCCTGACAGGTCATGCTTGGTGCTTCATATATGTGTTCAACATTCAAGGAGAACTGACAGGTAGGGAACACCTGCTCTTTCATTGAAGAGAAATTGTTACTTGTTTTGAAATAATAATAATAAAAACACAGAATAGATGCACATAAGCTTAGAAAGTTCCCCAATGAAACAGTGAAAAACCTCCTCTTTGCCCCTCCCTTGCTTTCCCCTGAGAGAGTTTTGGTTGTGATATGTCCTTTTGGAGATTCTCTGGGCAGATAGATGCATGCTGCTGGGTGTAACCAACAAGTTATTCCTCTATCGTTTCTCAGGGAGATGATTCCATGCAGCCCATTTGAAATGGACATCTGTACCATTTGTTTTAGTAGTACACAGTTTCATTATATGAATTGATTGGAATTTATTTAACCAGCCTCCACTAGACTGAATCATTGATAAAAACAACATTGAAAGGAATATTCTTACTTTTTCATTCATGCCCCATCATGTACAAGAACTTCTATGATATATATGCACGTGTGTCTCCTCCTTCTCCTTCATCCTCTCTCTCTCTCTCTCTCTCTCTCTCTCTCTCTCTCTCTCTCTCTCACACACACACACACACACACACACACACACACACAGTCTTGTGGCTTGCTGCTGTGCTTGGTAAGACATAGTTTTGAATGTGAATGACCTTATGGAAGTTAACTTGATCGACATGGTTTCCATTCTGCTTGTATTTGTGACTAAGTGCTGACTAGATCACATTCTATTGAATTTTTTTCTCCTCAAATAGAGGCATTTTGACCAAATTTTGTTGCAGTGAGGTACAATTCAGTTGTTAATAATGCAGCACAATGTTGACTCTGGGCTCTTAGCACCTCATTGGTATTCAGGACCTGCTAGGAAACAAGATGAGCATGAGGGCTGTTCATGAGCTGGATGAAGAACTTGGTGATCATTGAAATGACTGTGCTGAGTGTCCATTAAGGAAAGTACTGAGCTGCAGAGACCCATGTCTGAGCGTAGCTGAAGGCCTGCTTTGCGGTCTCTGTCTGTCTGTCTCTGTCTCTGTCTCTCTCTCTCTCTCTCTCTCTCTGCTTGCATGCTGTATCACCAGTTTATGTGACATTTTTCTCCCAGCTTCCTAAATGTTAACAATCTAGTTAGGAAGCCTTAAAGTTCTTATCAATTTCAACTGACTTCTGCAAATGTTGTTTGTTAGTTTTCAACATATTTCCAACATTTTATCTTCATAGGAAGTATGAGAGTGTTTAAAGAAACTGGTCTTGGATTTTGTTGTTGTTAACTGTTTTTGGCTTAGGTGGTTGAGCTTTTAACCTGTAGTGTGAAGCCTGGGCTCTGTCATTTATTTAGTCATTCAGACTATTAATTATATCATTGGACACACCTGGAAACCTCTGCATTGACTATGCCTCATTTGTCAGTGCTGTTTGTGTATGTGTTTGTTTTCATCCCAGGCTGCCAGATGTTTTGCAAGAGAGTTTGCTAATATGTCAGTATCACCAGTGGATCAAGTCTGCTGTTATACTGATTGTTCTCGTCAGAAACAAAATATGTGAGATGGAAGCTGTTGTTTGAGTGTCTGCTTAGGCTCTTAACCTGGTTAAGAGAGACCCATGGGGTGGGAGTACCCATTAGTAATTGGGCATACGCTGGTATTTATTCAATCTCTTAAGTTTTTTACCTGAGTTTTATGGATGTGGAAACTGGAGAGGTTATGTGGAACCCACATATGTCCACAGGAGTTAGGCAGATTTGCTCTAAAGTTCACACCACGTTATCACACATCTGTCTCCATAAGACCTCTTTAGGTCAGTACTTGATTACCACTTTACCTTGGAGGAACTTGAGGCTGAAAATCACTTAATCATAGACCAATAAAGGTCACACAGTTTATGAGAAGCCATGTGGTGTGTCATTGTGCCTGACAGGTGTTACTTGTGGCAGGCTTCCCATGTGTGCTCATCCCACACATTTCAGGATGATTTGTTTCCTTGGACCTCACCCACTAAATTCTAGTAGGGGCACCAATGACTGTGCCATCTAGGAATGCCCCTCATAGTTTTTACGCCTTCTATTAGATATCATACTTATATTTGTTAATTTCAAAGCATGTCTTATTATGCTATAATATATTACCTTCCATAGCAATTTTTTAATCAATGGTAATCAAGCCTCACTCTTGCCCATAATTTAGAATAGTTAGAATAATTGTAATGATAGTAATCGCAAGTGATTTTAATCCAGAATCATTGAAGAGAGATGTCCCTGAGTTGTACACATCCTCAGCTTGCTCCAAAGCTCAGGGAGAACAAAGTAAAATACATATTTGCTCATTCTGAACTCAGTGCTTCAACCAGTTTTTCCCAGTACCTGTTTGCTTCAGCCAAATGTGTTTGAGCTGTGATTATTTTCCATTGAGTGATTTTGACCTTCCAAAGGGAGACATTTGGAGGGTTGATGTAATTGAGTTGAAACAGCATGTTGTAGAACTTAAGAACAGGGTCATGGGTATTTTGAAAAAGGTATTTGAACCACGGTCTTTTCTTTAAGTTGGTTTATAAGAGCAACAAGACTGGTTACCTACAAAAGACTTTTCTTCTCTCCTAGCAGTTGCTCAGGAATCAGGCTTCAATAATGTTTCATATGCTAGTCCTGTATGTTCCCATGAAGGAAAAGAATTGCTGATGGATGAAGTGTCGTGAGCATCTGCACCTATTGCAGAGACTATTGGTGTGTTTTGTGGAAACATTGCTGTGGGTACTGTGGGTGAGTTGGTGTGGGCTTTGCTTGTTGTTTATATTGTTGATGTTTCTGTAGCTTCAGGGAAAAATAATTTTTTAAAAATATTTTATTTATTCATTTTCAAGCAGAGAGAGAGAGAGAGAGAGAAAGAGAGAGAGAGAGAGAGAGAGAGAGAGAGAGCGCACCAGGGTCTGGCTTATGTGGGACCTGGGGAATTGAACCTAGGGCCTTAGGCACTGGAGGCAAGTGCCTTAACCGCTAAGCCATCTCTCCAGCCCTATAGGAACTTTTTAATAAAGAGATTGACTCATTATTCAGGGAACATTGCCAAATGATTTTTCTTTCAAACACATCTCTAATCTCATGGAATTGCTATGGCCTGGAATTTGGGTCATAGTTGATTATTTAAGCCATAGAACCTGAAGGATCTGTGACCAATGCAGAAATGTTTTCTGATGTATGATGGGAGAGAATTATTGAAACAAAGCTCCTCCAAATGTATGCTAATTGTGAGGTGAAGAGGGATGTGCATATCTTACCAACTGTGGGGACACCAGCCTTCCTTTAGTGATTCAGAAATAAGAGAGAATGTCTTTACATCACTTAAGCTGAAATACTAGGAAAATAATTCTTATGTGGAGAATGGTAATGTGCTTGTGAAAAGTTTGGTTGAATCATTAACTCAGTAGAGAAGTAAAACTCACTTGGATTTATTTTATATCTCTTTTAATTTATGAAGGAGAGTCTATTATTTCAAAGCCTCACGTTTGGACATTTCATGTTTCTTTTGTATATTTGTGTATATGTGCGTGAGAATGAGGTGTTCTTGCACTTGTATTTGTGATGGTATGTGTGTGTAGAGGTTCATTGGGGTGTTGGAGCAGGGCTTCTCACTGAATTTGGAGCTAACAGATTCAGCTGTTAGCTGGCCCTCAAACCCCAGGGAACCTCCTGCCTGCCCTCACAGTGCTGAGACCACAGGCATGCATGCATTACTGCTCCCAGCTTTTACATGGAAGGAAGGGTTACAAACTCAGGTCTTCTTGCTCGTATAGCAAACACTTTAGCAACCAAATCTTCTCTCCAGTCTTCTGAAATTAGTAAAAAAAAATTCATTTCATCTTTTACAATTGGCCATTTGGATTGTGCACATAATACCTATACTCACACCTGTAAGTGTATATGATGCTGGGCATTGAACGAGTGTCTTACACATGCTGGGCTAACTAATGCTTTGTGGCTCATGGTTACTCCTATAATTATGCAAATTTATGGCTGTGAGTGGGTGAATGATTATTGGTTCTGGGGGTGTAGCTCAGTGGCAGAGGGCTTGCCCAAGACTCTGGGTTCAGTCCTCAGCCCCTTTTGTCAGTCCTTCATATCCTCATATTCTACTTGTAAGGTGGGTCTTTGTTCTTGCTTAAAATTGGTCTGGGTGGATGCTTTATTTTTTTCCTGAGACCTACTCTTAACCTGAGGGTGGGGGCCTCCTTAAGTGAATCATTTTCTCTAGGACATTATTTTCTTTGTAGTTAGAAGAAATAGAGACTCATGGTATTCACTAGCCAAGGCTATGAAAGATTCTGGAACAAAACCACCATGGTAATTTTAGCCAAGGATGCATGAGTTCAGTGTTATGTGACTAACATCTAGAGACCTCAGGATGGGGTGGTGTGCAGGAAAGGAAGGGACCTGGACCTCAGTGATCAAGGGAGTTTCTGTCCAGGTGTAAGAGTGCCAGGAAGCCCTTAGTTCCTCAAACTTAAGCCTAAGCAATGGAAGCAGTTTTATATATATGCATGAAATGGAAAGTTTCTGATTAGATAGGTTCTTGTAGCCTGGAAAAGTTTTATTTAAATTACATTTTTTATAAATTAAACAAATAAATCTCTTTTCAAATCTCAATAGGAGACTTATTACTTGCAAGAATCTTTGACTTCTGCTTCGTAGATCCTTCGTGTAGATGTGTTTTCTTGCATTATATTTACTTAAATCAAGAGATTCCTGGGTTGGGATTTCAGTTGTTGGGTTTTCTTATTTAGAAAATGAATAAACCTCTGTGGTGGTTTGATTCAGGTGTCCCTCATAAACTTATGTGTTTTGAATGCTTGATCACTAGCTGATAGCAGTTTTGGAATTGGAACCTTGTTGGAGGTATTTTCTTGGGGGCAGGCTTATTGGTGTTATATCCAGCTTCCCCTTGCCTGTGCTTGGTGCACACTCCTGCTGCTGTTGTCCACCTGCTCTCCAGCCTCTGCTCATACCATCATTTTCCCTGCCACCTTGGAGCATTCCTTCGAGTCTGTAAGCCAAAATAAATCTTTCCTCCCATCAGTTTGCTTTTGGTCAGGTTTTCTGTACAGCAACAAGAAGCTGACTGTATGATAGTTAAATTGGTACCAGGAATGGAGTGATGGTGCTAAAACTAGACTGTGGGGCTCTGGGCCTTTTGGAAGTGATCTGCAGGAGGAATGCGGATGGGTTTGAAACTTCAGCCTAATAGACACCTTGCAGTGCTGTGAGTACAGCTTGATGGACTATTCTGGTCAGAGTTGAAAGACCAGAATGTAGGAAGAACTATGGACTGTGAGGATTGGCTTATGAGGGTGAGAAAGAACTTTGTCAGGACTGTGCCAGAAGCAGATTGTGTGAGAGACTTGCTGTGTTCTGTCTGCCTGTGTCCTGAGAACTTTGCAGGGTTGTTTTGCATAAAAATGGACTGGTGTGAACAGATGGAGATGGCACAGAAAGAAATGAAATCTTTGGGTCAAAACTGCTACCTGTTCAACTTCAATTGTTGAGAGATTATAACTATTGGGATTGGGCCAGGTGATATGCATTTTTTACAGCAGGAAGCATGCAGACTCTTGAAGTAAAGGGCCTAAATGCTGAAGGAGGTTTTCTGCTCTTCAAAGTTGGCTTAATTGCCTCCAATATTTACAAGTTGGTAGCCCACCTAGTACTATGGAGTATAACTCATGCAGGAAGAGAGGGACATTGAATTTGCAAAATGGTTTTGTTTTTTTTGGAAATGCCCATGAGCAATCTGAAGCAGACTTGTTGGATTCCCTTTGTGGAGCCCAGTGGTGCCATGAGGATGAACTGTGGGTTGTAGTGGAGACCCAGTGGAGATGCTAGGACTATGGGATGGCTGCCAAGGAGAGCTGCAGTAGCAGATGGAGTTTTCCAGGACTGTGAGTAACCGTGCTGGAAGGGTGGAATTGGAACTTCAGAGATCTGTTACTGGTTAGAATTATTGGACTTGGAGTTAGAGTTTGATGTTTCCCTGTTGTTTGTTTTAAATCTTGTATTGGTTCACTCTGTCTTTGTTATGCCCAGTGCCATCTTTTGCAGTATGAATATTCTGTGCCATTATATCTTTTTTGTTTCATTTTGTTAATTGTATCACACCTCAGTTAACAGACCTTGAATTATGGGGATGTTTGAACAGCACTGGGATTGTGAAAAACTATGGGGACTTTTTAAAGGTGGGCTAAATGCATTATATTTTATATCATGTATGGTTACCAGTTTGTGGGGGCCAGGGGCAGAATGTGGTAGTGTCCCCTATAAATCTATGTGTTCTGAATGCTTGATCCCTAGCTGATGGCAATTTTGGAACTGTAACCTTGTTGGAAGTGTGTTGTTGGGAACAGGCTTATGGGTGTTAAAGCCAGCTTCCCCTTGCCAGTCTGTTGCTGTTGTTCACCTGATGTTGGCCAGGAGGTGATGTCCGTTCTCTGCTTATGCCATAATTTTCCCTGCCATTATGGAGCTTTCCTTTGAGTCTAAGCCAAAATAAACACTTTCTTCCCATTAGCTTGCTTTTGGTCGGTCCTTTGTGTAGTAAGGAGAAGCTGACTGTAACAACCTTCTACTCCTGTTGTGTGAAGAGGAACCATGGAACACTTTTATCATGTCTTAGCATTTTATTTAATATGGTTATCAAGGTATGGATAGTGAATCATAAATCCATATTTTGAGAAATCGAAAGTTTTGCATGATTGTAAAGTTTTTGCCTACAAGTATATTCTTTGCTACGTTAGATAGTTATTTCTACAGAATGGTGTACAGTACAGAGAGAGCCATAAGACTGGAATCAAACATATATATTTTGTTTTTTGAGGTAGGGTCTCGCTCTAGCCCAGGCTGACCTGGAGTTCACTATGTATTCTCAGCGTGGACTGGAACTCATGGTAATCCTCCTATTTCTGCCTCTCAAATGCTGGGATTAAAGAAAGGCATGCGCAACATGCCTAGCTTAAACTTATTTTTAAAAATATTTTATTTTACAAGCAGAGATAGATAGAGGGAGAGGGAGAGGGAGGGGGAGAGAGAGAGAGAGAGAGAGAGAGAATGGGCACACCAGGTCCTCTAGCCATTGCAAATGAATTCCAGATGCATGTGCCACTAGCTTTATGTGGGTACTGGGGAACCATACCCAGGTTGCTGGGCTTTGCAGGCAAGTGCCTTAACCATTGAACCATCTCTCCAGCCCTTATTTTTGTTTTTCTTAAGTGGGTTGCTTTACTTCACAGGGTTAAGTGCTCTCGCTATCTTTATTGCATACATCTGTCTGTTGCTGTTTTTCTTTTTTTTTTTTTTAATATATA
>PVHP010012103.1:8089-43835 GCA_004024765.1 Zapus hudsonius
TACCTAAAAGCAATTGTATATTTGTGCTCATCTTTGTTATGTAAACATCTTAATGATCAAATATATGTAAACACATGTGAATAGTTTCTCATGTAAAAGTTTGAAAGAATTGTCTTTTATATAATGGAGAAAATAATGAATATAATTATGCTGATAG
Source organism: Zapus hudsonius (assembly GCA_004024765.1). Lineage (NCBI taxonomy): Eukaryota > Metazoa > Chordata > Mammalia > Rodentia > Dipodidae > Zapus > Zapus hudsonius. Next base: position 8,247 of record PVHP010012103.1, read on the forward strand.
CATTTGTTTCTCTTTTTGCCAAAATGTTTTACTTGTTTTTTGTTAAACTGGAGCTTTATGCATGTTTATGGAAGTGTTCTATCACTGAGCTACATCATAGCCCAAAAGTACTGGTTATATTAAAATGATCTTTTACCTATCCTAGCCCCGGCCATAAATATCACAAATTTGAAATAACTGATTATGGTAGTTTGAATGTGTGTCCTTCATAGTCTCAGGTGTTTTATTAAAATTGAGTTTGCAGTTTCAACCCCTAGCAGGCCGACTCCTGCTCCAGGATGGTGTGTAGTTGAGACAGATCTGAATTCCAGCCCAAAGGTATACAGAGAGGCTTGAGCTTGGACTGTGCTTGCTTGTGGTGCTGTCTGCTGGTGTTGATTTTTTTTGCTTCTCTGCTTGGATGTATGGAAGCAGCTTCTTCTTCCATTGATGGAACTTCCCTTGAATCTGTAAGCTGAAATACATTCTTTTCTCCCATAACTGTGTCTTCTTGGATGTTCAGCCCATCATTGGGGAGCTGTGTACTACACTGATTTTACAGGTAATTTGATTTTAGCACTTAGGCAGAGACTCATATTGTTGATATAGTAATTATCTAGGTTTAGTGATGCTTTGCTAATCTAGTTCCTAGTGTGTATTCATTTCCTTTGAGTTGTGGGTTCCTAACCTCATTTGGAAGATATATGATAATTTCAGAGTGATTTTGTATATATTGGTAATTTCTAGGGTAGAATTATAGGAGTGTTACCTTCACTTAAGTCTGTTCAGCAATAGTGATGGTTCTTCTGGTGAGTGCTAGTGCCTGCGAATGACACCTTATTTCACAGAGTCAGATTCAGAGTTGCTGTATTGCTCAGGAGGTTTGTGTGCACAGTGACTTAATAGTACCAGGAACTGTAATGGAAATGTGTATGAGTATATTATGTGGGGTGTGTGTGTGTGCATGTAATGTGTGCTCATGGGGTACGCACAAGTACATATATGTGAAGGCCAGAGGTATCCTCCTTTATCACTGTTCCACCTTATTTCTTCAAGATGGGATCTCTCATTGAACCTGGTGCTCACTGTTTTTCCCTAGACTGGCTGGTCAGCAAGCCCAAGCGATTCTCCTGTTTACCGCTCCAAGCACGGGTTAGAGGTGTGTGTGGGCTTTTTGTCTGAACTCAGGTCCTCATGCTTGCATAGCAAGTGCTCTTGCCCCATTGAGTTATTTCCTCAGCCCCTCTCCCTTATTTTTTGAGACAAGTTCTTTCACTGAACCCAGAACTCACTAATCTGGCTAGATAAATTAATTATTAAGGCCCAGGAATCTTCCTGTCTGCCTCCCAGTGCTGGCATTACAGACGTGTTCCACCAAGACCAGGTTTTATAAGAGTGTTGGGAATCCCAAATGGGGTCCTCATGCTGGTGTAGCAAGTTCTTTACTGACGGAGCCATTTCCTGGCCTCTGAGTTGCAGGTTTTTCTCTCCTTCAAGAGAGTTGGTAAGAGGTAAGGCTGTCTCTGTCAAGACCAGTATTCCGTTAGTGTTTTTATGTTTAACCTTTCTGTCTGGTATTAGATGAATGTCTATTTTTTCTAGTGCTTGAATAGCAGGATCCAGTCAAACAAAACTGAACAGAAAACCGCCACAGTTCCAGAAAGTGTCCTGGATACTAAAATGTCTTCAGTACAATTTCTATGTATATTTAAAAAATTAGCATATGAAGTAATGGGTTCCATCATAGCTTTTTTTTTTTTTTTAAATTGAGATAGAGACCCATGTAGCTTGACCTCAAACTTTTAATCAAGTGATCTTGGATTTCTTACCCTCCTGCTTTCACCTTTCCAGTGATGGGATTATAGGTGTGTGCCACCACACCTAGTTTAGGTGGTGCTGGGAATTGAACCCAGGGTTTTGTGCATACTAGGCAAACACTACTAACTAAAGCTATATCCCTAGCTCCTCATTATGGCATTTTCACACATGCTTTGCTCTTGTTGATCAGTCTTTCTAAGCTCCCTCCCTTCCCCTGCTCTGCTTGTCTTCTTCCTCAATAGCTTCCCTTCTGTTTTCATGTCTCATGTATTGTTACCCTCTTCTTCCCCTTCTAGAACCTCTTTTTAAAATATTTAAAAAAATTTTTGATTTATTCATTTTCAAGCAGAGAGGGGGGGAGAGAGAATGAGAGAGAGAGAGAGAGAGAGAGAGAGAGAGCCACACACCAGGGCCACCACCTTGTGGGTCTGGCCCATGTGTGTATTGGGGAATTGAACCCGGGGCCCTGGGCACTGGAGGCAGGTGCCCCAACCGCCGAGCCATCTCTCCAGCCCTAGAACCTCTTTTCCCTTGTCATGCTCTCCTTCCTAGTGTCATGACGTTTCTCTCCATATGTATGCATGTGTGTGTATGTATTATATGTATATATATGTATACACACATACATGAAAAAGTATAGAATCTACATCTGAGAGAAAACAGTACTTGTCTTTTCGAGCTGTAACTTCTTTCACTTACATAAATTTCCAGTTCCATCTTGCAGATGTCATGGTTTCATTTTCTTTAGGACTGAATAAAATTCCATTGCATACTAGTGTGGCCTGCACATACAAAATTTTACTCAAGATAGCTTTAAATGAACAGTTCCTAGCACTTCACATTCCATAATTTCAATTTGCTGAGTCTTTAAAGGCTGGTTAATAATTTCTGCTTTTAGTTTCTTGTTCTTTGCTCTTACTTTCAACTCCAAATTCCTAACTTTACCTTTAAAATAATTTTTTTGCACAAAAAGCTTACAGATCATTTACTTAACAAAATATCTAGTTTCTTAATAAATGTTTTATGACTAGAATTCTCAAAACTCAAAATAGAAGTATTAAGGAAACCACTTTATAACAAAGGACATTTAAGTAAATTTGCAAAAACAGCAGCAGGCTTGTGTGCTAAAAGTAGAATGGAGAAAATTATAATTAAGCCCAAAACTTAAGCATTTTCAAACATTTCTGCTTAAATGAGGCCCAATTTTTTTTTATTTTCTTTATTCATTTTCAAGCAGAGATACAAAGAGGAGAGAGAGAGAGAGAGAGAGAGAGAGAGAGAGAGAGAGAGAGAGAGAGAGAGCGCGCAAGCACCAAGGCCACCACCTTGTGGGTCTGTGGGTCTGGCTTATGTGGGTCCTGGGGAATTGAACCAGGGGCCTTAGGCACTGGAGTCAAGCACCTTAACCGCTGAGCCATCTCTCCAGCCCAATGAGGCCCAATTTTTATAAAGAACCAGGTCACTGAGTATCAAATTTTTATTAAAAAATCATCTGTATCAGCAGGTGCCCCCTCTTGGATAATTTGGAATCCTGTAGTTTATTATCACAGTGGTGATTGATATCTGGTAATTTTTTAAGTGATTAATGTACTTTCAGGTTTGGACCTAGGCTCTGTAACAGGGACAACACTGAGACATGCCAGGCTAAGAATTGGTCCTAGAGACTTTGTCCCTGAGTTCAGTAACTATTGAAAACCTGTAGTTCCCTGCCTCCAGAGCTCACCACTGAAAACAGCTGAGTCACTGAGCCTTTAATTCATCTTCCAAGGTATGCAGAGGTAGAGATTTCCTCGGTAAGGGCAAATAAGATCTTTTTTATGCCTGTCTTTCTTTGGGCTTTCATCAGGGGTATTTTTGAAATGCCCACATTCATATAGCCTATTTTCTTTGTCTAATTGTCTTTTCGGTACCTAAGTCTATGTCATGTTTTTTGTCTTCACTTTCAGTGTTGTTCGGCCCCTTGGCTTTTCCTACATCTCCGTACCAGTTCTGTTCCTTTTCACTGCTGTCCTTTGTCCTCCTTCCCCAAGTCTGGTCGGTCATCTGGGCTTTTACATCTTTCATCCCCTGGCTTCTTATCCACTAGATGATTAATAGTAACACTTCTTAAAGGTTAGGTCTTCAATAAGTACTACTCACCAGCACTTCCAATCAGTATTTCTTGGCTCAAGGAAACACTGTACATTTCACATCTCCTCTGCAACAGCATGACTTCTGAAGGCTATTTACAATTATCTTAAAAAATTCATAGATGTTTTCTTCAGGATTTCTGTCATCTAAGTTGGTATTTAAAGAATGAAAAACTCAACAAAGGATGTTTGTACTCTGTTGTCAATTTCCACCATTTGTATCTGTTGGATTTTGCAAGATCGCTGTTAAAACTATTTGGTGTAAGACATCAATTTATAGATAAAATGGTTAAATCTAAAAATTCAGTTTTGGGCTTCAGGACATGGAATTAAAATTTATAATACATATGAAGCTTGAAACTTAAAAAAACCCAAACAAAAAGACTAAGATAGTTTTTCATTGAAATGTCTATTATCTTCATCAAGCTATATAGTTAAACTGTGAGTTTGCAAGTCAGATAGTATCAAGTCAATTGTCATCTGTTACCCATAATCCTTTTACATTTTAATTCAAAGATGAATTTTAATTTTACAAATGGTCTTGGTAGTAATTATTAGATAAAGTAGTATAATCATTTGCCTCAAGTGAAGTCTCTATTGTTGTGAGGTAGCAACCATCAGCTGTACAACTTTCTCTGGAGGTCGTACCCTCCACTCAAGCCTTCTCTCTTCATGTGAAAGGAATGAACAACAAGGGATGGAAGGCCACCTTTCATTGTTCCATTGATTCTCGGTGTTTCCACAGTATCTCAAATACCTGATTTCAATACAGCAGCAACAAATATCAGTATTTATCCTGATAGGTAACTGTGTCCCAAGTTGCATGTATTAATAACTTCCAACATGATCTCTAGGAATAATTCGCAGTTCTGAACCATGCTTTATAAAAAGACTTCCATCAGTCTGTGCAGGATTGATTCCTGTTCCTTCATTGGTAATATATTGCACTTGTTGCTGAAGGAACTTTAAATTCTTCTGCTGCAAACTTTAAGATTGCTGTTAAAGGTGTATTTTCAGGAACACTGTACTTTGTATGGCAGCCGTGGGCCTGACATCAGGGTGATCTTAAAGAACATTTTCAACATGGTGCAGCTGCACCTATGCCCTGTGCCCCTAGTCCTTGGCTAGCAGAAAGGGCTAAAATAATTTTTAAGCCTTATTCAAATTGAGCACTGTTTCTAGATATTGGAAACTCATTTTATGCACTATAACTCCTTCAAACATCATTATATTTAGTTGAGGCCGTGTGATGGTTAAGTTTTGTTGTCAGTTTGACTTGATAGTAATCTTGGGTGGGTCTCTGTTGTTTACAGGGAGGTGGCCCTCTCAGGGGGCAGGATAAGGAGGCTCAGGGGAGCTAGAAATAAGCTAGAAATAATAAATAACTGAGAGGGCAGTGCAGGAAGGAAATTCCAGAGGCTAAGGAAGTCAACAAGTTTGGGAAAGGGTTGAAAGACTCTGCTCTAAGGCTATGTAAGGGGAAGGAAATCTCTCTTCCCTGCCTGTTTGCTGGTGTGTGTATGGTGCTGGTGATGATTCTTCTCTCTGCTTGGACTGTGAAAAGCAGGGCCAGCTTCTTTTGCCATTATGGAACTTCCCATGGATCTGTAGCTTCAATAAATCTTTCCCTCTCATAATTGTGCCTGGTTTGGAGGTTCATCTCAGCAGCGTGTGGCTGACTACAACAGGCCAGGATAATTAATATTATCTGCTTGGTTAAAAATTATTCTAGATTATTTGATTAGTATTCGTTTAAAATATATAATGTGGCTACCTATTTCAGGTAGTAGCTTTACTTCTGGAAAGGAAGATTGGAAATATATTTATAGCATGTATATATGCTTATATGCAGTTGTTTATTTTCTTTTTTTATTGTCCATAATGAGTTACATTGTTTAGTGGCCAACAATGAATTGTTATCCCAATTCCTCATTGCCCCTCTTCCCCATCCCCAGTCAGCTGGATATCCTCCTCCGTGGGCTGTCTGTATCAGTCTCTGTGGTAGGGGACCATGGATAGCCCAGTCTTCAGCCGGGTTCTCCTGACCCAAGTGTGTTGTTACTGAAGGGTGCCATGCCTCTGATATTCTCCCCCACCATGGCTCTCACAATCTTTCTGCCCCCTCTTCTGCTCAGTTCCTTGAGTCGTGGTGGGTGAATAGTAAGGATGCTTTAATGTGAGCTTAGGGAAATATATTTATAGATATGCTTATATGCAGTTGTTTATTTTCATATAGTCCACAAGGTAAGATCCCTTGTATAGATATTCTAGGATGAAAAATAAGCTTGGAAAAAAATGGGAGAAACAGTAAGTGAAGAGAAACATACCGACGTAGCTGGTTAATATCTTTTTTCTTTTATCTTTTTTAGGGCAGAACCTTTTTGGGAAGCCTGATTTTTGAAAAGGAAATAAAAATGAGAATTAAAGCAACATATCAAGATGGAACAGTTATTGCTCAAGCTGAGTATGGCAGTGTTGATATAGGGGAAGAAGTGGCTAAAAAAGGATTTGCAGAGAAATGCAGACTTACTTCTAGCACTGACATCTGTGAAGAAAACAAGTCAGATCCCAGTCAGCTTGCTCTCAGAAATCTCAAGAACCCCATTCCCTTGTGGGGGCACAGGTCAAGCCAGTCAGCCTTCAGCAGGTCACAGGGACATTTACATGGGAGGCTGACCCTTGACTTGCAGGATGAAAATGCTTCAGGAAACCATGTGACATTCCCAAAGTAAGACTATATTATATATAAATATATATCCTTTGAATTGATTTCAAATTTATGGCAGTGGCCCTTGTCAAATCAGTTTTTATGCCCATGGGATCCTTAACAATGCGTATGATTTTGTCCAGTGATCTTGAAGGAATGACCCTGATAATTTTTGATTTTTTTCTAGCTTTCCTCTTTTCTTCTCTAAGCAGGAATATTTTCATTAAAAGTCAGTTTAAAAGAAATCCTGAATTTTTTAAAGTTCATTTGCCAACTTATGATTCCAGTTCTTTTGAGTACCTTTATCATACATAAAAATAGGGGCTGGAGAGATGGCTCAACAGTTAAAGGTGCTTGCGTGCAAATCTTGTTGCTGGGGTTTGATCCCCCAGTATCCAAGTAAAGCTAGATGTACAAAGTGGCACATGTGTCTGGAGTTAGTTTGCAGTGGTAGGAAGCCCTAGTGTGTCTATTCTCTCTCACTCTCACAAATATATAAATAAAATTTTATTTAATTGATATATTTATTGTCTAAAGTTAAATACATTGTTTAGCAAATATTATGTTGGTTTCCCCATTTCCCTCCTCCCTGTCCCCTATTCACTGGGGATCCTCCTCAGTGGGCACACTGGATCAAATAATAGGGTAGGGGGTAATAGCACAGGAGGCAGCCAGGTTCCCCCCCCCTTTGTGTATTGTTACTGAGGGGGACAATGTCTCTGAATATTCTCCCCCACCATGGCTCTTACACTCTTTCCGCCCCCTCTTCCACTCAATTCCCTGAGTTATGGGGGGGGGTGAGTTTTAAGTCTGCTTTATTGTTGTAAAAATGTATTTCAAAAAAAATTAATAAACATCTACTCCTGCATGTGAATTATTCAGGCAAAGCCAGAATTTCAAATAAGATTTGAAGTTAGGTCTGGAAGTTGAGTATCATGATAGAGTGCATACATAGTTTACTTAAGGCCTTGGGGATTTTTACTTAAGGTCCTGAGTTCAATCCCCAAACCATTAGGAGAAAATAAATAGGTTTTATTTTCTCCAGCTATGAGAACATTCAAATGTGTTTCAAGGAATTGTCTTTTCCTCTTTAACAAAAGAAAGTGCTCTCTCTCTCTCTCTCCCTCTCCCTCTCTCTCCCTCTCCCTCTCTCCCCCTCTCTCCCTCTCTCTCCCTCCCTCTGTGTGTGTGTGTATAAACTTGTGATAAAATTTGAGTACTCCAAAAGAAGTTGACTTCTTTTAGAATATATTCTTATTTTCATTGACATCAGTAATTGTGCATACTTATGAGGTGTGGTATGATGTTTCAACTCAAGTATGTAATGTGATCACAGAACTGAACTGGCATATTTCTCACCTCAGAGATAATAAGTAATATAAGAGTTTCCCTTTTTGATAATTTTGAATTACCCTACTTGAAATGTTCTAGTCTGTGGTGATCCAAGTCTTGATGTCAGTGTCCTGGGTGACATCAGCTTTACCACTGCTTTAGGAACTACACTGTACAATAATGTCAGGGGTGCTGGCAAAGGAGGATTCAAAGAAACTTAAGAAAGATTTTCTTTGTTCTTTGGAGTTCATAGTACTAGGAGGAATTTGGAATCAAAAGAGTTGGAGGCATTGTTTTGAAGCATATCTCAGTTACCAAATCTAACTTGTATTAAGTTATTTTTTATTTGTTTCAATATAGTTAGTTATACATCCCAGACTGCCCTTAAACTCACTGCATAGGGGCCATACTTGGAATCTTCTTGCCTTGACCTCCCAAGTGCTAGGATTGCAAGTTTGTGCCAACATGCTCAGCTGCAATTACTGTTTTTTTTACATTGTACTAGACAGTGATTTTACTTTCTAAAATTAACTATAAGGTATAAAATGCTCAAGATAATTTTAATTTATGAATTTTCCAGACTTTGTATGGTTTTATATGAGTGAATTTGTTTTGAACAGGGAAAGTTTGGCTGCTGGTGACTTTAATTTAGGGTCTAATGTTAGTCTGGCAAAAATTAAGCAGGACCAGAAACTTATTGAAGAAAATGAAAAGCTCAAAACAGAGAAGGAGGCTCTTCTTGAAAATTACAAGGCATTAGAATTGAAAATTGAACAGACTGCCCAGGAGCTGCAGGTATGTCTGGTGGCTGTGGGAAGAAACTTGTCTCCTCTCCTGCTCACCCCTTGTATTTGTATATGTATGAAATTTTTATTATACTTGAAATTCATCATGTTTTAATTTTACTGAAATTAAATGTTTGAAATTTAATGATTTTTTTTCATTTATATTTCCTGTATGTTCTTTTAATACTAGTTTTTTTGGGGGGGCGTGGTTAAGGTTCAAGGTAGGCTCTGTCTAGATCAGGCTGACCTGGAATTCACTATGTAGTCTCAGGCTGGCCTTGAACTCATGGTGAGCCTACCATGTGGTATCTTCAGCAATAGGATCTCATCTTTTGCCTGGGGCGGGTATTTAAGAGCTTTTTAACATAAGCCTGTCTTATTTTGGGTCTCTTCAATTAACAGCTCAGTGTGGGAAGTCACCATTATTAGGACAGGGAGTTCTAGGCCGGAACCACTTATTTTGGGATTAGGCTTCCTCCCACCTTCCTTAGGGCCCTTCTTACCAGACAATGTTCCCAGCTTCCTTGAGAGTTTACTCTATGAAAGTAAGGATTTTATGGTATCCATTCATTGTTTGTTTAGATTAGTGCATATCTCCCCCTGTCTTCCCTTTCCTCCCTCCCCCCCAATTCCTTCCATCCCCTTTGTCAGTCTCTCATTCACCTGTCAGGTTTGCTTACTGTTCAAACTTAATCTGATTAGGAACTGCAGATGAGGGAGAATATGCAGTGTTTGTCTCTCTGTTCTTGTGTGAATTCACTAAGTATCATCTGATCCATGTTCGTCCACTTTTCTTTAAATTTCATTATGTCATTTTTCCTTACTGCTGAGTAGAATTCCATAGTGTATGTATACTACAACTTTGATATCCATTTGTCTAGTGATGAGCATTTGGGGTTGATTCCAATTCTTTGCTGTTATGAATTGAGCTGCTTATAAACATGGCTAAGCAGATGTCTCTGTGCCGAAGCAAGGAATCTTGAGGATAGATGCTCACCCAGTAGAAGGATAGCTGGGTCTGTTGGTAGCTCTGTATGTATCTTTTTCAGGAGCCTCCACACTGTTTTCCATAGTGGTTGCACAAGTTTGCCACCGGCAGTGAATAAGGGTTTCTTTTTCCTCACATCTTCCCCAACATCTAGTGTTGGTGAATTTTTTTAATGACTGCCATTCTGACTGGAGTAAGGTGGAATCTTGTTTTGATTTGCATTTTTCTGATGATTAAGGATGATAAACATTTTCTTAAATGAGAATTGGCCATTTGTGTTTCCTCTTCTGTGAATTCCCTGTTGAGTTCAGTGTCCCATTTTGTGAGGGGGCCATTTGATTTTTTTTTATTACTTAGTTTTTTGAGTTCTTTGTAAGTTCTAAATATTGGTCATCTCTGTCCCTGGTATACCTGGCAAAGATTTTCTCCTAGTCTGATGGTGTTCTATTGGCACTGAGTAAGGAATGTTTGTACAGAAGTTTTTAGCTTGATAACATCCCATTGGTCAAGTGATTGTTGCATTCCTGGGCTACTGGAGGTTTGCTGAGGAAATTTTTTCCTATTCCTATGTCATGGAAAGTTCTCCCTGTTTTTTCTTCCAGGGTTTTCAGACTTTCAGGTCTTATGTTGAAGTCTTTGATCTATTTGGAGTTGATTTTTGTGTATGGTGAGAGGAATGGGTTTAGTTTCAATTTTTTACATATATTTATTCAGTTTGTCCACCACCATTTGTTGAAGATGCTGTCTTTTTGCCAGTAAACATTTTTGGAGTCTTTGTCAAAGATCAAGTAACTATAGTTACTGAGCTACGAGCAGGGTCTTCAGTTCTGTTCCATTGGTCTACCTGTTTGCTTTTATGCCAGAACCATGCTATATTTTTTTTACTATGTCTCTGTTGTTTATCTTTTGATCAGGTATGGTGATACCTGATCAAAGGAGCTTCTTTTACTAAGGATAGCTATCCGGGGCCTTTTTGCCATTCTAAATAGATTTTGAGATTGTTTTTTCTATGTCTGAAAAGAATGAAGCTGGGATTTTTATTGGTATTGCATTGAATCTGTATATTTCTTTTGGAAGAATTGCCATTTTCATAATATTAATTGTGCCTAGCCAGGAGCATGGACTGTCTTTCCATCTTCTCACATCATCCTCAGTTTCCTTGAGCTTTTTTATGTTTTCTTATACAAGTCTTTCACATCCTTGCTTAGTGTTATTCCAAGGTATTTGATTTTTTTTTGAGGCTCTTAAAAATGGGATAGTCTCTCTGATTTCTTTTTCTGTATGTCATTTGCCTACAGGAAGGCTATTGAGTTTCATGTGCTAATTTTGTATCTTGCCACTTTGCTGAAGGAATTTATCACCTTTAGGAGTTCCGTGGTACTGTCCTTTGGGTCTGTTATGTATACATGCCACCTGCAAAAAGGCATCATTTTACTTCTTCCTTTCCAATTTGTATCTCTTTCATGTCTTTCTCCTACCTTATTGCTTGGGCTAGAACTTCAAGCACTATGTTGAAGAGCAGTGGTAAGAGTGGACACCCCTGTCTTGTTTCCGATTTTAGTGGGAACTTCTTGAGTATGATTTGGGCTTTAGGAGTTTGTATATTGCCTTTGTTATGTTGAGGTATAGCCCTCCATGCCAAGTCTCTCCAGTGTTTTGATCATAAAGTGATGTTGACTTTTGTCAAAGGCCTTCTCTACATCTATTGAAATAACCAATTTGGTTCTTGTGGTTAAGTTTATTAATGTGGTGGTTTGTACATTTATTTCTGTATGTTGAACAATCCCTGTATTCCTGGGATGAAGTCTGCCTAATCAAGGTGGATAATACTTTTGAAGTGTTGTTAGATTTGATTTGCAAGGATTTTGTTCAGAATTTTTGCATCTAAGTTCATCAAGGATATAGGTCTATAGTTTTCCTTTCTTGTTGTATCTTTGTCTGGCTTTGGTATTTTGATGATGCTAGCTTCATAGAAGGAGTTTGGAAGCATTCCCTGCTCTCCACAATTACACAAAAAAGCTTCAAAAAGAGTGGTCTCAGTTTTGTGATGGTTTGGTAGAATTTGGCTGAGGATCCATCAAGTCCTTTTGGAGTGGTTTTTGATTACATTTTCAGCCTTGATGGATGTGATAGGTTCATTTAGGAGCTTTATCTGCTTCAGGTTTAGTTTTGGTAAGTGGTAGGTGTCTAAGAATTAATCAATTTCTTCTAGGTTCTCCTATTTTGTGGAGTAGAGGTTTTGGAAGTATGCTCTAATGATTCTTCCAATTTCATTGGTGTCTGTTGCTTCTGACTGGTTGTGTGGATGCTCTGAATCTTTCCTACTTATCTGCTGAGGTTGAAGTTTTCTTGCGCCCTTCACTTTTCAGTAGAATGGTGTATTTACCTGTTTTTTTTTTTCCTTTTCCCCTCCCTTGACTGCTTAGGTTTGGCCACTATGCCTCCATCTTAACTTGTAACTCCAATATTTCATATTCATAAGTATGTGCCTATTGCTAATAGAAAAGAATTTTAAAGAAACTATAACCAAGGACTGGTGCTATTGCTAAGAGGTAAAAGTTGTAAAGTACATGCTTAGCATGTGGAAGGCCTGGGATTTAAATCCCAGCTCCTGTATCCCTCCTCCCCCAGTCCAAACTCCATCAAACCATGACCATAGTATGAGTTCTACCAAAAATAATTGTACAATATCAGGCATCTCGTTTGGCACTTGTCCAGGAAACAGCTTTTAAAATTGATTCCCCTCACTTGGGATCCCAGTTCTTGGGTACCAGCTGGATGTCCAACAACTCACTTTAGTTTGGACACTAACTTTTTGTGTATGTGTATATGTGTGCTTGTGTGAAATGCAGATGAATGAACATGTATGTGTGTGTACATGTGTGTGTAGGCTAGAGCACAATCTTGAGTCGTTCCTCAGGCACTGTCATTCTTGGATTCTTATTGATTTGGAATTTACCTAATTAGTCTAGACTGGCTGACCACTGAGACCCAGAGATCTGCCTGCCTAACCTCCTCAGCAATGGGATTACAAGCATGCTACCATTCCTTGTTTTTCTGACCTGAGCCATTTCACCTTACCTCAGGCAACTTGGTGGTCCGCCACCTCCAAGAGGGCATCATTTTGATTCTGAGCTTAGTGCAGACACCAGAACGGCATAGCACACTACAGCCCAGGGGTCCTGGACTCAATATATCCTCCTGCCTTAGCCTCTCGAGTATCTGTAGTTATGTGTCCCCAAGTCTTGCCCACGCAGTCCTGGGGATTGAACTTGGGTCTTCATGCTTACAAGACAAGCACTTTACCCAGTCGCCATCAGTCCCAATAGTAACATTCAAAAAAAGGTCTTTGTGTACGAGTGTGTGTATTCATGTGTATTGAGTGCTGGCATGTGTGTGTCATGGCTTGTGTGGAGGTCAGAGGACAACCTAGGATGTTGGTCCTTGTTTTCCATCTTGTCTGAGGTAGAGTCTCTTGTTTGCCACTGCATTCAGCCAGCTAGCTAGTGTGCAGGCTCCTGAGGTCTTCCTACCTCTGCCTCCCCTCTTACCATAGGAGCACAGGGGTGATAGGCACTCATGCTACTCCTTCTGTGTTGGTTTGAGTCAGGTGTCCCCATAAACTCATGTGTTGTAAATGCTAGGCACCCAGTTGATGGTAAAGTGGAAGGTGGAACCTTGCTAGAAGAGGTATGTTGTTGGGGACAGATTTATGTGTGTTCTAGCCAGCTTCCTTTGCCAGTGTTTGGCACATGCTCCTGCTGCTGTTGTTCACCTGATGTTGGCCAGGAGGTAATGTCCAGCCTCTCCTCTTGCTATGTTTTCCCCTGCCATCATGGAACTTCCCCTTGAGTCTGTAAGCCAAAATAAATCCTTTTCTTCCATCGGCTGTTTCAAAAAAATATTTATTTGTAAGGAGAGAGAGAAAGAGAAAGAATATGGGTGCACCGGGGCCACCAGCCACTGCAAATGAACTCCAAAGGCCTGCATCACTTTGTGCATCTGGCTTTACATAGATATTGGGGAATTGAACCCAGCTGTTAGGTTTTGCAGGCAAACATCTTTACTGTTTAGCCATTTCTCCAGCTCCTGATGAATAGTTTTTAACATTTAAAATTTTACTTAAGAATATCTAAAGATGATTTGAATGTTAATAGCATTAGTGTTCTATTTAGTTCTTAGTAGGTATCTGTTCTTTGTTGCAGCAAGAGAAAGCAGCCACCAAGGATTTGACCACACATTTAGAGAGCACTCTGAAGACCCATGTAGGTGCCAGGATGAAAAGTCTGGCAGCCAAGGTGAAACTATTGAGAGAAATTAGGTACATTAAAGCATAATTATGTATTTTTCTTTTTGCAGTTCTGGAATTGAACCCAGGGTTTTGTACTTTCTAGGCAGTTGCTTTGGCACTAAGCAATAATTCTTTTTAGAAGGACAGTTTAAAAGAGTTTTTTTTTTTTTGGTTTTTCAAGGTAGGGTCTCGCTCTAGCCTAGGCTGACCTGGAATTCACTCTGTAGTCTCAGGGTAGCCTTGAACTCATGGTGATCCTCCTACCTCTGCCTCCTGAGTGCTGGGATTAAAGGTGTGTGCCACCACACCGGCCTAAAAGAATTTTTAATTAGTTGGTTTGTTTAAATTTTATATTACTTTTGTTTTGAAATTTGATCTTTAATGATTTCAAAGAGAAGGACTAAACACATTAATTTCTGAGATTAATTTTATAGAATGTTTAGTCAGTTTTCTGTTCTTACTTGGAGCTATAGTAGCTAAGGTCATCTGTGAGAGTGGGTTAGTATTCCCCAACCAACTTCAAAGTGGTAGTTTGATGGTAAACTATGGTTTAATTACATAGTTTGAGGTTATTTTCAGGAGTGTAGTGGAACTGAAAGTTTTAGTAATCTAAATTTCTTAATTATACTTTGTCTAGAGAAAGAATATGTGATTTGTAAAGTCAGAAGAGGACTTGGTTATCAAGTTTTATGCTGCTTATTCAGCATATCTTAATATCTGTGACATTTAGAATTATGTAGTTTATCTTAATAGAAGGTTGTTTTATTGTTGGTTAGGCATAATTTTTCACTTTTTCCTGAAGTATGGATTAAATTTTCTCCAAACTATAATTCTTTTTCATGCTACATGCTGAACTTCCAACCAGTAATTACCTTCTACCTATACTTTAAAACCCTGAAAAGATGTTGCTATGACTGAATATTGCATGTTGATTTTATTTCCCTGGTGGAAATTTTATATTCTCCAGTATGTAAATCCCTCACATTGCATGTGATTTGTAAGTCTTTTAAGAGTTGGGGGAATTTAGCCCCTCTAGAGGTTAATTAACTTTTCTTTATGTGTTGTGGGTATATGGTGTGCATGCATATGTGTGTATGCATGTAGCAACTAATGGGTTTACATTTTTTTTTTTGACACAGGATTTCTCATTGGCCTGTTAGGCTAGATTGGTTCACCAGGGATCATACTGTCTTTACCTACCATCCTTACACATGATGCCACCATGTCTGGGTTTTTTTTCCCCTTGTATGTGGGGTCTGGGAATCAAATTCAGGTCCTCATGTTTACAAGGCAAGCCACCTTTCTGACTGAGCTATCTCATCTTCCCAGGCCCTTCTAATTAACTTTTAACATACTATTTAGTTATACTAGAAAAGCTCTAAGACAGACTTGGAACCAAAATGATAATATGCTTTAGTTCATATTTGAGGCAAAATTGTGTTTAACAATGGTGACAATCTACTTGGGAGCTAGAGAAGAAAACAATAGATCTTGTTTGTTTATGAATTAGTTTGTCTCTCTGATTGCTTTGTTTTTTAGATTTTTTTAAAGTCAGCATATGCTGGTCTGATTATTAGCATACAAGGACTTAGCCTATTCCTCCTTAAATAAGATTGAATATGTCTAAAATTTATAAGTCTAAATATAGACCAGAAGTTAAAAGTTCTATTGATGTTTTAAATTCTAAAGACTTTTGAAGTCTTTTTTCTATATAGAGATTTGAAAAACTGATCTTTTTTTTCAGCTAGAGATAGGGGCACATAGTCCTAGCTATACTGGAGGCTGAGGCAGGAGGGTGCTTGAATTCAAGAATTCTTAGGCTAGCCTGGGCAATATAGCAGTATCCTGTCTCCAAAATGTATAAGAATTGCTGGACATGGTGGTGCACACCTTTAATCCCAGCACTTGGAAGGCTGAAGTAGGAGGATCACTATGAGTTTGAGGCCATCCTTGAGCTACAGAGTGAGTTCTTGGTCAGCCTGGACTAGTGTGAGACCCTGCCTCAAAAAAATTATAGACATTATCTTTTACACAAAGTTTTATATTAAAAGTTTGTTTGGGGCTGGAAAGATTGCTCACTGGTTAAAGGTGCTTGCTTGTGAACCTGGTGGCCCAGGTTTGAATTCTCAGTACTCATGTAAAGGCAGATGCACAAAGTGGCACATGCATCTGGAGTTCCTTTGCAGTGGCAGGAGGCCCTGACACACCTATTCCATCTTTCTGTCTCTGCTTGCAAGTAAATAAAAATATTTTAAGAATTGTTTGTATTAAGTTATACATAATCTTTAATGTTTTGAAAAAGTAATTATAGCCAGTATTATAAATAGTAACATTTTGTTCATGCTATTTGAGTTTTTTTTATACCAACTTTGTAGTTTCTTGATATTTTCCTTTTTTGTTTTTAAAATAGGCACATCAACACCAGAGTTTGTTTTGGAAATGACCTTTCAGATGCAATGCAAGTGTTGGAAGAGGGTTGCTTTACTGCTCTAGTCTCTCTGGATGAGTTAGAGAAAATATGGGCAGAATACAGTGTGGCTCAGGAGAAGATCCAAGCTTGTCGTAATGAAGTGGGTTGAGAATTGTTTCTCTTACAGTTTTTAATCTTTAAACAAGAATATTTCGAGAAACAGGGTTTCCACATACTATAATGATGTTTTACCTAAAATAAGTGAAATTTGCCTTATAAGAATATTTTACCTTTTAAGAAAGGAAGGATAAGTAATTAGTGACTGGATCAATGGTGAACAAAATATTTTTTTTTCCTTTTTGCATGTATACTTGATAGCTGATTCCCTTGGAAGTCTGATAAAATATTTCAACTATGTTAATAGGCAAGATTGTTTGAGATAAATATTCCTGAATGGTAAATTATATTTTGACTAGGAGCAACTGTATACTAAAATACTTGATGGATATTCTTCTTTATTTGACCATTTTTTTTCATTTATCTCCCCATCCCTCCTGTGGAACCTTTTCTTCTTCCTAGCTAATTCTTCTTATCCTTTGATGTACTATTTTTTTAGTTAAGTTAGGGGTTCTTGCATGGTTGTGGGGGGTGGATGGTCATTTATTGGCACATGGCCATCTTACCAATGGCTATACCACTGGTTCCCCAGCAACCATTAATTTCCAGTAGCTCCTCAGGGAGGGCCCTTCCCCCATACATGACAGAATGTTGATGGACCTAATCTTGTCAGGGCTTGTGTAAGTAGCAAACTTACAGTGCTCTTATTTTATGAATGCAGTGGTCATGTCCTAGCTGGATGACAGCAGTCCATCGCACTCCTCCCTATCCTCAGGCTCTTACGGTCTTTCCACCACCTCTTCTGAGATGTTGAGGGGTGATAGTGATAGCAATAGCCTGGGTAGGGGTGAGTACTCAGTAGTCACTTATTCTCATCACTTTGGCCAGTCTCTGTATTAACTACCACCTCATACAAAAATAAGTTTTTGACTAAGGCTTAGAATGCTATTGATCTGTGGGCATAAATGTAATTATTTAGAAGGCCGTCTGATGGGCATAGCACATCCATTTAGCAAAATAACAGTAGAAGTTTTCCCACTAGGGCCTCTGACCTCCCTATCCACAGACTTTTGAATAGTAACAGGCATGAGTTCCTTCCTGTGGAGTGGGCCTCAAATCCATCTGTAAATCAGTCGGTTTGCAGGGACTTATATAACCAACAATAATAGGAAAGTGTCCTGCTTCTGGCACTAGTATTTTCATTTAATAACCTATAGCTTCTGGGAACAGCATTTTCTGTTCAAACTCTTTAAATTAGCTTATAAAGTGATATATTTCCATATTGCTTTTCCACAAATCCTTAGTTTTTGTTAACACTCTCCCCCTTCTACTCTAGCCAGACTCCATGCTAGCTCCTCTTGATGGAGTCTTGCCAATGGGCATGTTCTTTGAGGAACCCTGAAAACTAAACCTGTAGAGTTAGTATATGAAATCTTGGTTTTCGAGTACCTCATATGAAGTTTGTGAACCAAAGGCAGCTTCTAAACCTCTAATGTAGGTGTTGTCTTATAACCTGCACAGTATGTTTTATGTTGTTATAGTTCTGGATTTTGCATACTAGTAAATACAGTCTGATCCATCTAATGTTGAGAGGTTTGTGTGAAGGGAGTTAGGGTATGGAGACTGAAAGCTTGAGTTTATTGATGTTTTTCAGGCTTAATCATGCAATTTTATAATGATAAATGCAAAGAAATTCTCAAGTAAAGCTCACTTCTTTTATTTAAAAAAATGGCAAGCCAGGCTTGGTAGTTGGTACACACCTTTAATCCCAGCACTTGGGAAGCACAGGTAGGACTATAGATGTGAATTTTAGGCCTGCCTGAAGCTAGAGTTCCAGGTCCCTAAAATGTCAGCAGTGTAGACACAAGGAGGCAAGGTAATTTGGGGAAATTAGGTACAGGTTACCATCAGTCCTGAAAATGTTGGTGCATAAATACAGTCTTGCTGGCTCAACAGCATCTCATACACATAACTCCTGACCATTGTCAAAGACCAAGCCAATCAGGAAAACTACCATGACGGATGTTTCTGAATGCCACCAAGCAGCCTTAGTATCTACCATCATCAAGACAAGTATTGATTCAGTTGTAAAACAAAAAAACAAAACAAAACAAAAGGTTTGCAAACTGGCCTTTATTTGGGTGGACTAAAGGCTTCCATATTAATAAAATTGAGTGACTGAAAAAAGCAAGCATTTTTGCAGGCAAACGCCTTAACCACTATGAAATCTCTCCAGCTCCCAAAGCAAACATTTTTAAAAAAGGAAAGGATATGCAATGTGCTATTGTGTTTGGGAAATGTGATGTTAAATTTTAGAAATCACTTTTGTCCATATGAGTAAATAGTGAAAATACCTGATGTGCTAATGTTGGTTATTCTGTTTTCCTTTCTCCAGAATGAAGGGAATATTTTGATTGAAAAGAGAAATGAAGTACAGCAGAAGCTATTCATGGCAGTAGAAGCTTTTATTTTGGAAGTAGATGAGTTACCACTTAATAAACGCTTACAAACATTGCAGGTTGGGATTGAAAATTATTAAATATATTGTTTATCTGTTGAGTGGTGAATATTTATCTTAAGATTTCAGATAGTGCTGATAATTGTAAAACTTTATTTGCTGAATTGTAGTTTTTAATGGGATTTAAAGTTATTTTAGCATGTTTCTTATTTAAATGCTACATATTCTACAAACAAGATAAAGTGCCAGGCAGCATTCATTAGGAAAACTCAAGAAGATGAGCAGTAACAAGCATGAGGAGCCTTGTAGCCTGTTGCTTTCCAGCAGGAAATCTAGCTGGACCATCTGTGAGAGTTGACTCCTTGATAAAGACTCAGGCAGAAGCTTTTTATGATGTGGTGGAACTTTGTTTTCAGCGTGTCCTGCCTGTTTGGCAGTGGCTTTGATTTGGGCAAATGAGCTCGACAGTGTTAAGTCGCTCCACTTAGTAATATAAGATTTCTCTTAAGTTTTTTTTTAACTTAAAAATGTCTAGTTTATTTCTAACACCACTTGGTGCTTGACTCACAGATTTTATTTACAGTTGTCTACAGTATCACTTCCTTATGAAATGAACTAGTACAGCTCAATGAAACTGAATCAATTCATAATCATCTGAATTGTAAACTGTAAACTGCAAGTAGCTAAATTTACAACCTTGCGTTTGCTTAGTCCAGCCAGTTTCCATACACAAAGAATGAGAGTAAACCAATGTAACATGGAACATCTAGAAGTCATCTGGCAACTCCGAAATTAGACTTTCAACAAGCCCGAGGCACAGTTACAAGAGAGCAAGAGTTCTTGTGTAACCAACAAAGGACAGTTAAGGCATAGAAAACATGGGAACATGGGAAGACTTGTTTTGAAGTTGTGTACCTTTGGTCAATATCGTTAGTGCTAAGTTGAATAGTAGTTGATATCTTGTTTGTTTTGGACTGCAGGGAAAATCAGATATTTGGAGAAGATATTTAAGGGTAACTTAGTAAGCATTGTTTCTTTTTGTTCTCCTGAATGAAGATATAGCTTTAATGATAATGTTTATGGCTCAGGAATTGTTTTCTTAAATGCAATTATGTAAGCAATATAAGTTCTTCCAGAATGCTAAAGTAAGTTTTGTGTATAAAAGGACAGTAAGAATTTATCTTTTCCATAGTGTAACCCCGAAAAGGCTATTTCTTCTCCCTATTAGTAAACATGAGGGTATGCAAACAAGATAATTTTTGAATCTTTCCTTTTAAATTTTAATACAAGTTGAGTATTCCTAATCTGAAAATATATAAATTGTAGTGAAAATTGATGTACTTATATAATGCATTTAGTGGAAATGTTCACTACATGCTATGTACAGATCACAGTCAAAATCTAGGCATATAACTAACAAATTATTATTATTTTTATTGTCCATAATGAGTTACATTTTTTAATGGGCAAACAATGAGTTGTTATCCCTCACTCCCCAATGCCCCTCTTCCCCAATCAGCTGGATATCCTTCTCCATGGGCAGTCTGCATCAGTTCTTGGGGCTGGGGACCATGGGTAGCCTAGGAGTCATCCCAGTTCCACTGGCCCTAGTGTGTTGACTAACAAATTATTTATTGCCTCCAAAGGAATAAAGGTCTTCCTTATCTCTATAGCCACAGTGTATGTGTTTTTGTGCAAATTGTGCCCAGATTCCTCTATTTATACCACAAAAGTATAATATGTATGTAAACTTGTATACCAGTGGCAGATTTTCACAATGCCTCAAAAATGGCCAACACCTTCATGCATTCGTTACTCACTGTTACTTTGCTTATTTTCTGTGCTATGGTCTAAAGCTGTTGTTGAAAATGTCGGAAAAGAAGTCTGTAGATACTGCTGTGGGTAACAGTAAATTGTAAGGAAAAGAGGAAACATTTATGTTTAAAGCACTGAAAGTCAAACTACTGGAGAAAATGGCTCATAGCAGTGTAGGTATGAAATTACTACCATAGAGGAAACAGAAGGATAAAGTGTTATCCTGTGCCAAAGTGAAAATAGAACAGTGCATAAAGCAAAACTGATGATCCTGATTGTGTTTGGAAGGATCTAACCCCTCAATGTAGGCTCAATCCTTCAGGGCCATTTAATAGTATGCTGAACGAAATAAGCAAAGAATGAATTGAAAATTGAAAGAAACCATTAATATCAATTAGGCTTTTTGCAGAAGTTTAAGAAAAGGAAGGCACAACATTAATTTTTAAACAATTACAGCAATAAAGCATCTGTTACAGAGCAACTAATCAGTGAGTTTGTCAAAGTCGCTGATAGAAAACCTAGTGTCAGAACAAGTCCATCACCATTTGGCACTCTTGCCTCAGAGAGACACTGACTAGTGCTGCTGAGACAGCCTCTGCACAAATTGAATGCCAACAACACAGCAACTGCTGTGAGGTGCTAATATACAAGGCAGGCACCAGTGTCACCTTCCTGTTAGAGTTCTTGCTCTTTGAAAGGAGTGAAAGTTTCAGTAGGACCACATTGTGCTGACAGAAGAACATGGATTACCACGGACCTCTTTTCTGGTTGGTTTACAAACATTTTGAACTAATTGTATCTAGATTTCGTTTTGGTGGGGAGAGGAAAGGATTCTTGCTCTGTAGCTGGAGCTGGCCTTGAACTTGTGATTCTTCTTCCCTAGCCTCCTAAGTGCTGAAATTACAGGTGTGTGCTACCACATGCAGCTGTATATCTTTTGAAATGGATCAATTTTTTAGAGCCTTAAGTTCTAAATTTGTCTTGTGGTAACTTTGCTTACATATCATAACTAGTATGGCTAGAATTTATTTCTGTGATCTTTATGTTTACCATGGTTTCCTTTTTTTCTCTTTTTGTACCTTTTACTACACTCCTTTAATAAGTCCTGCCCTTCTGTTATGTTCCCTCTGTGTCTCTACCTCTTTCCCCATATCAGCCAGCAAAACAATGCTTGTCTGGGAGTTTAGTCTCTGGTTGTTGTGGGCATTATGTACAGTAGCTTAATTTAAAAAATATATTTATTTTCTCTATTGCAATTCAGAATTTGTTTGATGTTTCTTGGCTTTCTTCATTTCACATAGGAATACTTTTAAAGAGGCCTTTGTGTAGCTTGCATTGTAAGGTATTCAGTGCTTAATGGTGTCTTCTTTCAAGCGCTCATATAACCAGTTCTTGAGCTGCCTTTAAAATGTTCGCTCCAAAGGCTATTTTCCTTTATACCTTTGACAATAATAATCTGTGGTCTTCTTCTTTTTATAAGCATTGGCACAAGTTGGATTTTTGTTATTCAGTGATTGTTTTCCTGTCTGGAGGCTTAAAAATCTCTTGATTTTTCTTTTTTTAAATTTTTCTTAAATCACATGAAAATATGTTTAAATTTTTATTTAATCCAAGTCCATTTAATTTGAGGTTTTATATTGTCCTGTAATCCTAGGAAATATTTGATAAGAATTTTGATAAGTACTGCCTTTTTCTTCCATTTAGTTTTTATTTCATTCTGGATTTCATTTTAGATGGATATTTAAACTTAACTCTCTCTATACATATATACATATATATGTGATACATATGTATATATGTATATATTTTATTTTTTGTTTTTTCTGAGATAGGGACTCACTTGTAGTCCTGGCTGACCTAGAACTCTGAAATAGAACTAGAACTCTGCCTCTTGAGTGCTGGGGTTTTAGGTGTGTGTCACCACACCTGGCCACTTCTATGTATTTTAATTAATCTATTTTTAATATATTGACATTCTTGTCAGTGTCTTTATGGAGCAGGCCTTTAATTAACCGTCTAGTTCATAACCTGGCTCTCCAATGGTGTTCTTTCTGTCATTTAATCGATTGTGCTCTTTTCTGAGATTATTTCTTTCATAGCTGATGCCTTTAGTTGGTTATTATTTATTTGTAAGTACTTGGTTGTGCTCCTAAATAGTCTTGTCTTTTGTTGAAAGCATTTTTATGCTTATTTTGAGTTCTGTTTATCTGGGAGTTTTTTTTTTTTTTTGCTGATTTTATTCCTTTTTGAAGTTAGCTTACTTAGTCCTCTTAGGTTATTGTGTTTCTTTCAGAGAGTTTGTGTTATTTACACATTTAATCCTCCCCTTTACTTTTCCAAAAGATTCCTATTCCCTTGAGACTATAAGCTACTTTAGTTCTGTGTCAAAGTATGAGATAATATGATAGAGGAATGTGGGAAAGAATTAAAACCTAGAATATTTTTTAAGGCTTCAGATGGATTTAAGGAATAGAATGGGGTTCCTTTTCAG
This sequence comes from Zapus hudsonius, assembly GCA_004024765.1. Taxonomy (NCBI): domain Eukaryota; kingdom Metazoa; phylum Chordata; class Mammalia; order Rodentia; family Dipodidae; genus Zapus; species Zapus hudsonius. The sequence goes on from PVHP010012103.1 coordinate 31,567, forward strand.
GGCGTGGAATTTCTGATGTTACAGTAATCTGGATTCTCTTATTTCCTGTTTGTTTTTCTCCTAGATAGTTTTAATCTCCAGCAAACCTCCCATTCCCTTTACCTCAGCCACTGTGTTTTTCCATATATTCAGGAGATAAGAGAAGGAAAGAGAATATACATTTATTGGCCAACTCTTCTGTCCTGATTATCAATCTAAAATTATTTTATTAATTAGAAATTTTGTCATGTGGACAAGTTATGTGTTAATCCCATTTCCCTCATATTATCTTATTGTATGCCCTCTTCCTCACCCCCATTCCACTGAGGGCCCTCCTCAATGGAGCCACTGGTTTTCACCATGGGGTTGTGGGTTATGAATGCAGCAGTTAGTCACTGTGGGATGGGGGGCATTGTCTCTGGATACTCCATCCCAGCCTGTGGCTCTTAGACTCTTTCTCTCCCCTCTTCAGCAATGTTCTCTGAGCCTTGGCAGGTGTGTTATAAGTCTACTTAGCTTGCAGCAACTTCTGTATTTCTCTGATTATCAATTTTAATTTTGTTTATATTCTTGTGTCATCTGCATTATAACCCCCTTGCGTCTTTCTGGTGTTTCTCCTTTCCTGTTTCATGAAAGGGCAAGAGTAGGCATATGAAGGAAGTTCATTTTTCCCATAAGCTATTTGGTCCTGAGATACAGGCCTTCTTCCATGTTCAAGAACTGTATTCCTTTAGCTCTAAGCACCACTCATCCTCTTTATTTTCTAAGAGGTTCTTAGAGTTTTGTCATAAACATTTCTGGTATCTCAAGCCTTCCTTTCTCATACCCCTGCTAGCATTTCTAGGGTTGGATTCTTGGAGAGAGCCAGCAGACCGTGTTGGCTGACAACCTTGTTTCTTTCAGGCTTATGTTTTGAGGTACATATGTCTAATATTTTTATGTCATTGGAATTACTTGCTTATTTTGTTGTGTAGTGTATGTTTACTTAGCAGTCTGTTTTGGAAACTTTCATGTCAGGACAAACAGCAGTGATAACTTATTTAAAATTAGAAAAAAGGGCAATTTCCACTTACTTAAAAACAATATAAAATTTTTGATTGTGGCTAATTCACTTGAAAATTTTCTTATAGTTCAAATTTAATAACCTTCCAGATTTGTATGTTCATCTTTATTGAGTCTGAGTTTTAATTATAAAATTCTAAAGAGTTAGAATCCATCTCTTGGATCCTACCTAACACAATGCTAACATACAATTAATAAAATTTTAATAAATATTTCTTTCTGTAGGATTTGTCAACTTCTTTAGAAGCAGCATATGGACAGGCTGAAGAAGGAGTAAATTGTGAAGACTTACTTAAAAAGTTTTATGATTGGCAGTATAGTAAAAGGGAGGAGTTTGCCAACGTTAGGAGCGAAACAGAGACTTCTCTGCAGCATCTTGTGGAATGGTTCCAGAATAGCCAGAAGGTAAGATAGGTCTTGCCTTCAGTGGAGTGTGTAGGAAAAAACAGGAAACACATGTATATTGTAATCATATCCCTTCTTGCCCAAGAGCTGACAACTTCAGCTACCTGTTAGATTTTAAATTGCCACTGGACAGAGGTCTGTCAAAAAAATACTCTTGAATAAAAAAAAAAATCCCAGCTTTTCTCTGTTCATTTGGATTGACCTCTTGTCTTAACTGTTAATTTTCTTGGGTATATTATGTACATGTCCCATTCCCCTCTGGGATATAAGTTTATGAAGATGAGCACTTTTTTTTCCTGTAATCATATTTCTTCTGCATTGCCAAGGGTGTAGCCTATTGCTCCGTGTCAGGTTGTAAGGGCTGAAAATTGAAAATTAATTGATGTATCATGTTTTCATTTTTGTAAATAAGGTGTTTGATCTGTCTTTGGAAGAACCACTGACTTTAGAAGGCACAGTTGATAATATTGATGAAATTCTTGAGAGGACAGAGTCAAGTGTCTGCAAAGAGCTGGAGATCTCTCTAATTGTGAGTATTGAGATTGTTACTGCTTCCTTCAAAGCACTGGCATGGCTTGCTAGGTAGAAGGTCTTAATATGGTTTTTCTTGCTAGATAGTATTAAGACTGTCCTTCATTTTCCTTTTATAGGCCTGTTTGAAAGCGTTACGAGGTCAACTTCTGATACAAATACAGTGCTGTTTTAATTCTTCCATAGGGTAGTGCTTTCCTTTCATGTTGAGAAAAATCTCATATCCCTTTCTCTTAACTCCAGGTTGATCAACCTTCTATATAATTGGATTAATAAACCCATTATACCCAGTGAACATAAGAAAAGGCTCATTAGACCTTTTGAAAACTTGAAATAAAATCTGGGAGAGCTTTTGAAGTAGATAAACAAGATTATTTCTCCATTGTATATAATCTGTATTGCTGTGCCAAATTGAGAATTAGTGTATCTAAAATTTGCTCATGGGTACTCTTATCCAGTTACTCAGTTTGCTTTCTTAGTGGTAATGCTTTTCATTTTTCTTTGTTACAATATTATTCATAGCGCAGTAAAATACATTATGATTTATATGATTTCTCCATTTTAAAATAGATTAATAGGTTGGTTTTGTCAAACTTGATATTAGATGTGCTTGTTGATAGATTTGTTAAAAATAACAAGAGTGTTAAAGTTTCATATATTGTTTGGTTCTTCTATTTGGAATATTGGTTGCCCTGATTCCTTTTACATTCTACTCCAGGAAGTTTCAGGAATAGAATTATATGCAATATAATAAGGATATTTTGCATGCAAGCATCTTTGATATTGTTTTTATGCCTAGGAAAAGTTTTTGTTTGAGAAATAGTTTGAAATGAGTTATAGCTGTTTTCAAAGATACCATTTTGAAGTTTATTATAAAGGTTTAAACTATTTTGGCTGTTTGTGTATGCGATCTCTTTTAGGAGCAAGGTGTTGTGGACAAGGAGATTGTTTTGAATACATATTATCAGGTAATGCAGAAGATCCGTGCTGAGGAAAGGTTCATTGCCGCCTTGCTGTCCAAGTACCAAGACAGTGTTGAGGTTGGATTTAGCTTTCTGTTACTGTTCTTGTAAATCAATACTTTATATTTTTTACAAGTTAAAAGTTTATCAAGTAGTTTGATACTATTATGTTAATCAGTATTGCTAGAAGAATGGTATAGTCATTATTAACTGGTATATAATTGAATTCATTATAAAGTGTGAATGGCTTTTTATAGTATGTATTTTAGTTGTCTTATATCTGTGATTTTTAAAATGTATTTCAAAGCATCTTTGGCATAGTCTCTGTCTATGCACATTTATTGTAGGGAATTTGCTGTATACAAAAAGATAAGAAATAAAAGCAATGCTTTTAATCCTATTAGGTTAAGAGCATTTCACAGTACTTCCTTTTTGAATTGGCACATGTATCCACAGCTACACACACATGCAAAATTTGAATTGCATTGTCTTATAAGCTATTTTGAAAATATTTTCACTTTATAGTATATTATGACTGTGATAAGTGATTCTGTGCTATTCTTTGGAATGACTAAGTTATAAGTGTATAACATTATTTAACCTTACTATATGTTAGATATTGAAGTTACTTCTATTTTTTTGCTGTATATGTGCATGTGGTCGTGTATATGCAGCTGTATGTGCATGCTTATGTGCACACATCTGTGTTTGGAGGCCAGAGGTTATGTTAGGTATCTTCCTTCATGGTTCTCTACCTTATTTATTGAGTTAGGGTCTTTTACCAAAACTCAGAGCATGCCGATTCAACTAGTCTACCTACCAGCTTGCCCTGGGGATTCCATCTCTGCTTCCTGAGCACTGGAATTACAGGTGGGCTGTCATGCCTGCCTGGCATTTAACTGGATGCTGGGGGTCCAAACTCAGGGCCTCACACTTGCCCTGCAAAGGCTTTGAGTGACCCATCTCCTAGCTCCTCTTTGGTTTTTTAAAAATCATAAATTATATATAATACTTGTACATATTTTATGTACTTTATGTATTTTATTTCTCAGATTTCTACAATTTATAATTTCCAAGTTAAAAGTAGTGAACATTATTCAAACTTAATACATAGCATCAAACCATTTTGGGAAATACTATTTTAGTTTGCATTCTAACTAGAAATGTCAGTTTGTATTCATATTAGTAAAGAGTGTTTCAGTTGAAATGATCAGTTTTTCCTTTGCTGCTTTGAATGCTGAAATGGATATTTTTCTAAACAGACTTGTAGATAATTAGGAAGTCAGTTGGTAGCATTGTCTTGTAGAAAATTGTAGAATCTTAATATTTCAGTTTGAACTCAGTTGAGCCTTAGCAGAGAAATAAGAAATGGTTACTCAATGACTGTTCAATAAAAATTGTTGCCTTGTGTATTTGAAAATATACTCTTTCTCTCACTTAGTTTAAAAATCAGATCATTAACTGTTTAAATAAGAGCCCCAATGTGGATCACTTGCTCTCTATTAAGAAGACACTGAAAGTTTTAAAAGCTCAACTGAGATGGAAATTGGTTGAGAAGAATAATTTGGAAGAAGTAAGGGAAAAGCTATTTCTAACTAAAGTTTCTTTTTGTACTTCATTTTGTTTGGGCTCTGTTTTATAATAGTCGTGCATAAATATACTGTTTAAGATCAGAGAACATTATAATTACATTTTGTTTTATGTGCTTTATCTTTTATCTCTGTATATGTCAATAAAATCAAGATTACATTAATGCTAGTATAAACATTTCCAAATGTAATTAAATATTCTTTGAAAGCATTTTGCATGCCACCTTGTCTTAGTAACATGAACATTTTGGAATAATATTAAAACTGTTTTGTTTGGACTATTAGAATATTACTTGTAATACAAACTACTATATGTAGGTGATAGATTATTTTCCCAAAGATAGAATTTTGTCTCAAATACATGTATACATACTTGTATATACACATACTTTTTGAGGAAGGGTCTCTATCCTATGTGAATTTGAAGTTTATTCTGTAGCCTGGACTAGCCTTGAACATACAACAATCTTCTTACCTCAGCCTTCCAAATGCTGGGATTCTACACATCCATAAAATATTTTTAAAATCATGGCCTCTTTTGTTAATTTATGGTTGAATATTTTCCTCCTATTATTTTCAGTTGTTTTACATGATAATAAAACTAGGGGGGTTATTACTAATTTTGATGAACTTCCTTTTCTAGGCTTGAAATTTTGTTAATACACTGAAAATTCTTTGTGTTCTTTGGAGGATTTTAATAAATTAAATAAAGCTTAATCTAACTTGATTAGCTCTTTTCCTCCTCTGAACACTTAACAGGTAGCAGAGTTTGACCTATTATAGAACTAATTGCGGTTTAAGAATTTTCCAACTTTATTGTACTCTGGGATATGGGGAAGGTTTTTTAATCTAAATTTTCGACTTCTGGAGAAATATATCTGATGACATGAGACACATTCAGGGTAGTATGGTTGTAGATATGGAAAGACATTCAACTTTTTTATATATTCATACTGTTAAGGTAACTTTTTGATTAAAAGTCCATTCAAATAATATGGAGTATTTATGAATCCTATATCATCTTTACTGCAGTCAATAATTTATGCATTCACTCATCCTTCTTTGTGTATATTTTTGACCTAATTTCAAATAAAAGCAATTTGGGGGGATCAATTCTGGTTGCTGTGTTTAACATTTACCTTATGATTACAGTTGACCATCTTTTTCTTTGAGAAAATGTACTGCAAATTAAACATAAGCTACAAATTTTGTATAGTTTTAGAAATGCTAGTATTAGAAGCAGTTTTGAGTATTTTATGCTATGTACTGAAGGATACATAGAATCATAGAATGAATTACTACAGAAATGCATTAATAAATAGTGAAAGACTTGTTTTCAGTCTAACTTAATTAGCATATAAAACACTTTTTCTTTATCATAGTCTGATGATCATGATGGATCTGAAATTGAGAAAATGAAACAAGAAATTATACAGCTTCGCAATAGTGTCTTTCAAGAAATTTATCATGAAAGGGAAGAATATGTAAGTAATTAAAAAAATTTTAAAATTAAATTTTACCTAAGAAATTGAATTTAAATATTCATATGATGAAATGGACATTATAATAACCATAATGTTATAGGTGTTACATTGTCAGAGTAATGTTTGCATCAATTTGAAAATTAATTTATGATGTTATTCATGATAGTTGTACCAATGTGGAAGTTGCAGATTATTATAAAAGAAAACACCATTTATAATTTTATTTAGTGGTAATGACAATAGTTAAAATATTACTTCTTTTTGTTTTTGTTTTTCGAGGTAGAGTCTTACTCTAGCCCAGGCTGACCTGCAATTCACTAGGTAGTCTCAGGCTGGCTTGAACTCATGGTGATCTCCTATATCTGCCTCCTGATTGCTGGGATTAAATATTTGTACCACCATGCCCAGATAATTTGACTTCTCTTTAGAATTGAGATTGTAGCATACACACTTTTATAATTTTTAAAACTCAAGTCAGAAATAAATTCTTCATATAGTTTTATGTAAATACTACTTTGGCATAATGTTGCAATAAAATATTAATTTAGCAGAATAATTTACTGGAAAAATATAACAGGATAAAAGTATCTGATATCCTGTTTTAGGAAGAAGTTACATCTTTGTCTACACTGTACTTCTAATTCCTGTGGCCTTAGGAAAATCAGCTAGTGTGTTTTTCTTTAAAGTCAAATGAATATTGTATTTTATGTCTGAGGGATATTATGAGGAAAAAGTTAAGCAGTGCTTTGAAAGTAAAAAGTTCTATGTAAAGTCATTTTAAATGTCATGCTTTATTTACCAAATTTATATGACATGTAATACTTTCTAAATCTTTGGATAAAATTTGGCAAACATGTAGAAGTTTTGCTCAGTAAAAATGTGATGCATGCCTTTTCTTTATAAAGCTCCTCAATTTTCTCAGTTGTTTTAAAGGATTTACGTAGGCCTGCATACTTTTTAAAAATCTCAAACTTTCAAGCTTTTTATGGTTTACGTGAAATAAGTCACTATTTAAAAGTGTTACTATGTTCTTAATATTTTGAGAAATGGTGGTAGTTTTATTATTAAAATTGTATTTGCATACACTTCATTTTGGTTTGAAAGTGAATTTACCATTGTTTCTTGCTTGGTATTTTTTGAAGTAAAAGTCAAAACCAACAGTTATGTATTACAATATATAATAACATGTTGGCATGTTTTCTGAAGAACAACATGTTACAACTGAATCCATAATGATAAAACAATAAAAATATTTTTTAATTTTAGGAGAAGCTAAATAGCCTGACACAAAAATGGTTCCCTGAACTGCCTATGCTCCATCCTGAAATAGGATTACTTAAGTATATGGTAAGCTTGTCTCCTCTGAGAATTACTGCTGTTCAGAGAATGGAAACCAGCGGTGATGCTCGGATTATGTGTCAGTGTTAAATTTATACTAACCTTTCTGTAACCATACTGCTGATAGACATTTTTATTACTAAAATCTCTTCAAAACTGTCTTAAACAGTTACACAGTATACATTTCAATTTCTATATTAATTTCCATATTTCCTTTATCTTTTCTTCTATTTTATTTAGGACATTGCATTGCACTTGAAAGATGCTTATTTTTTTTTTGCAAAGAGAAAATTTGGCTCATTTCAAACTTGTAGCTGTTGTTCACCTGGGAGATTAAGTATTAGATAAGGACAGTAGGGCACAGTGTTGAGAAATTGGCCCGCAACAGTCTGTCGCCTGGTTGGGATGAAGAACTAGATGAGGCACAGTTGCTTCCTGATGGCCATATAAAATTGGTCCTGGATTCACCTTGAATGCCAAAATTCAAGGTGCACAAGTTCCCAACAGAAAACAGCATAGTGTTGGAATGTAGGCTATGTCGCCTCCTGTAGACTTTTTGGCTCTTGTTTTCTTGAGGCAGCATTGTCTTGCTACGTAGCCAAGGCTGTCCTTGAACTCGTGATCCTTCCAGTCCCAAGTGCTGGAATTACAGGCTTTTCTCATATCATAATTTAAATCATCTCTAAAGTATTTATACTACCTAGTAAAATACAAGTGTTAAATAGCAATTATCATACAGTGTTGTTTAGGGAACTTATGCCACACAATATGTACGTATTCAATACAGCACAATTTTATTTTGAATATCTTCACTTCCCAGTTGGTTGAAGCCTTGGGCACAGAATTCATATATACAGTTAGCCAACTGTACTTAGGTTGTCATTAAGAGATGACTCGGATAAAGCACATTTCCTGCACAAGCATGAGGACCTGAGTTTGGACCCCCACACTTGTGTCAATGCTGGGTGGGTATGGTGGCCTCTGTAGCCTTAGCACTTGGGAGGTAGAGCTGGGGTCCCTGGGGCAAGCTGGCCAGTTAGACTAGCCAAAACTCTGAGCTCTAGGTTCAAGTAAGAGACTGTCTTGGTAAATTAGCTGTAGAGTGATTGAGGCCTACACATCAGCCTTTGGCCTCCATATGCACATGCATTCACACCATACACATGCATATGGAAGAAAATGTTTGTCACTAAGGTAGGTCTGGGAATATAGTTTATTTGCTAGAATGTTTTCCTAGCATATATATATATATATATATATATACATATATATGCTCTGATACATATTTCCTAGTATACATCTATATCTATATCTATATCTATATCTATATCTATATCTATATCTATATCTATATCTATATCTATATCTATATCTATCTATCTATCTATCTATCTATCTATCTATCTATCTATCTATCTATCTATCTAAAGCTCTGAGTTCAATTCCCAGTATCACATGGGCTAACTGGGTTTCAGGGAGCACACCTATAATCTTGCACTCGGAAGAGGCAGGAGGATCAGAGTTCTGTGTTGGCCTGAACTACATGAGACCTTGTCTCAAAAAAGGAAAAAGTAATCATTAAGTCCATGATAATAGCTTAACTATAGTGTATAGAAAGGGATGTTTGTATAAATGCATGTTTATTCTTATAAATATGGAAAATTAAATTTCTTAAATTAAAGCTGGCCCTAGAGCTTAGTGGTAGGGGCTTTTTGAGGCTCTAGGTTCTATCCTCAGGAGAACTTCCAAAAACCATAAAACAATTATTATAAAGTTTTTCCAGAATAAAATTTAAAATGATGTGTAGGGTGGCTTACTTCTGTAATCTCAGCACTTGAAGAGGCTGAAACAAGAGGATTTCCATGAATTCAAAGCGAGCTTGGGCACAGAATTCATATATACTGAGTTCCATGATGCCCTGGAATACAGAATGAGAGCTTGCAGTTGTTTAACTTTATTTATTTATTATTTTTTTTTGGTGTTTTGAGGTTGGGTCTCGCTCTAGTTCAGGCTGACCTGCAATTCACTCTGTAGTCTCAGGGTGGCCTTGAACTCAAGGCAATCCTCCTCCCTCTGCTGGAATTAAAGGCGTGCGCCACCACGCCTGGCTCAGTTGTTTAACTTTAGCTTAGTCTCTCCAAATCATTTATTATGTAGTATGGTGAGCCTAAATGGCATAATTAATTTTAAGAATCTGTTAATTTTGTTTATTACAGATGACTATAAACAGTTCAAATCCTGATTCATGGTGCCTTCAATGACTTCAAGATGTTTTAAGATGATTTTGAAGTGTATGCTCAGAAATCCTTTGTAGATTGATTATATGACTGAAATACAGTAATAACACACACAAAACTAGAAAATAATCTTACAACCTTTCTTATAAGACACTATAATAGAAATTAGTTTGATTTAAAATATAACTATCCAGGGCTGGAGAGATTGGCCCAGAGGTTAAGTGTGTTTCCTGTGCAAGCATGAGGGCCTGAAGGGTTCTGAGCCTGCCAGAGTTCTGATTTCCAGCTCCCATGCAAACATCTGGGAATGGCCACATGTGCCTGTTAACCCAGGCCTTCAGGGAGAATTGTTGGAACCCCTCTAGTTCTGGAATCTGTAAAGAGATAACACATGACACCTGATATTCTACTCTGGATACCATAGGTGATTGCCCCTTGCCACAGGCAGGCATATGGGGTACCACCCTCCCATATAAATGTTAAATATCTAATAGAATGAAAAATTTAAAATATTTATATGTGAGTAGAGAGGTATGCTAGAACAAACTAGACAGATTTTGTGCATCTGGCTTATATGACTTTATGCGGCTAATGGGGAATTGAACCTGGTCCTTCAGGCTTTGCAAGCAATTGCCTTTAACCTCTGAGCCATCGCTCCAGCCCCTTAAAAATGAATTTTTTTAAACTTTAAACTTTTTTCCAAATATTTTACTTATTTAGAGAGAATAAGAAAGAGGCAGACAGAGAGAATGGTCATGCTAGGACCTCCAGCCCACTGTAAATGAATTCCAGATACATGTGCCACCTTGTGCATCTGGCTTTTCATGGGCACTGGGGAATCAAACTCAGGTCTTTCTGCTTTGTAGGTAAACGCCTTAACAGCCAAGCCATCTCTATAGCCCGAGAGTGAGTTTTTGGAAAGCTTTTTTATACTTTTGAGGCATGCTAGAAGAAGCAAAGCTGTTAGCATTACTTCATAGTAGCCTGGTATGGTGGTACATCCCTTTAATCCCAACACTCATGAGGCTGAGATAGGAGAATCCCTATGAGTTGGCGGCCAGTGTGGGCTACAGAGTGAATTTCAGGTCAGCTTGGGCTAGAGTGAGACCCCAACTCAAAATAAAAAAAGCAAATTACTTCATGCTAATGGATTTCTTATTACCATTCTTCAGCTAGCTTTTTACTTGTCATTATTTTAAGATTTTAAGAAGCATATGAGGTTTTATTAGATAAACAGATTTTCTTGGAAGCATGTCTGGTTAATCTCAGTCATCTGTATAATGTGTTTTAAAACTGTAGCAGTGATTGAATGTATGGTAATAATACCATGGGTGGAAGGAGTTCAAGAATCAGAAACTAGAAAACAGTGCAAAATTATGACAATGTTTATTTTATTAGTTTTCCCATCTAATAGGATGTAGTTAACTAAGAGGTTTTTTTTTTTATTGTTCCACTGTAATAACTTGTGCCTAGAACTCTGGTGGTCTCCTCACTACGAGCTTGGAGCGAGATCTTCTTGACGCTGCACCCATGAAGGAACTTAGCAGCAAGCGTCCTTTGGTGTGCTCTGAAGTTAATGGACAGGCAATTCTTTTAAAGGTAACTTTAAGTTCTAATTTTATGAAAGATTCACAAGTAGGAGAGTGGTGAAAGAAAAAAAATAACCTATTTTTTAAAGTATTTTTCCTATTTTCTATCTTATTTTTCCTATTTTCTAAAGTATGTAAGTTGTGCTAAAACTCATTTAACTTTGAAGTTTCATTTCTTTACTGATTTTAATAGGATTTACTTTTTGGGGATGAATTTATTATTTCATTCAACAGCCTTTAAAATTCTTGAGTTTTCCAGGTGTTTCTTTGAAAGCTCCCCTATATTGACAATAGTCTTGTGCTGTTGAGTTTTGGCTTGTGATCTAGGACACATAATGATTATCAGGGTCTTTAAGTTGGTGGTAGTTACAGCTGCTACAGTTTGGAATGTATAGTAAGCTACGGGTAGAATTGTTCCTCCCAAAAATAATAGCATTCAAAGTATACATAAAAGATACTTATAAAATTAAAATACAAATTTAGATGTGATTTAACTTACATAAAATAATTTATCATGTTTAAATTAGGTAATATGTAAACGGAGTGGGATTTTTAAATGTTGAAATTACCAGTGGCTCGGTTTTTTTTTTTTTTGTTTTTGTTTTTGGTTCTAGGGCTACTCTGTCGATGTTGACACAGAAGCCCGGGTGATTCAGAGAGCAGCCACCTATCACCGAGCTTGGAGAGAAGCTAATGAAGCGTCTGGGTTACTGCCATTGGTATTCCTGTTCATGTGTAAGGTAAAGGTTGTAAACAAATCTCTTCATGTTTTCTTAGTTTTTTGAAAATAAGTTTTGGCTTCACTTTTTAGAACAGTAAGTATTCATTCTTTTTACTATAAAGCAATAACCACAATAATTATAAAGAATCTGTGTATATAACAAATGTGTTGAATTTTTCACTTTGATTATAGTCTCTGTTTTGCTTCTTAGTCGGATCCCATAGCCTATCTGATGGTCCCATACTATCCTAAGGCAAGCCTGAGTGCAATCCAGACCAGTATGCCTTTAACTTCAGAAGTAAGTAAAAACACTATTTCCATGGATGTATTCTACGACAAAATAGCACCTAATATTTAACACCTTATATTAAG